>JAPCYS010000330.1:0-43993 GCA_028641055.1 Alopecurus myosuroides
AGCCCACTACCACTTAGGCCACCCTGGTAATCCGGCACTTTGTCTACCATCTTCTATACCCCTATTTGGTATATATCCGACAAAAATCCTAGCACAACGCTCCCGGGCAACGGCGCCAGAAAAGTGCTTGATGACTCCCAACCTTTCTATAAGTATTTGAGTGTCGAATCCACGAGGAGCTGAAGGTAAGCTATCTATTCTCTAAAGCCCTATAACCCTCTTATATGGCTGTTTATGCAAAGAAATAAGTTTGACTAAAAGGAACTAATTAATTAAAATCAAGTGACGTGGAGTGTGGTTTGTCTAGTAACTAGTGAAGCAAGTTTAAAATGCAAGTAATCCTAAAGCAAGTTTCTAAAGCAAGTTTCTAAGCAAGTTTCACAAGTAGCAAGCAACAAATATCTCAAGTATCTCAAGGGAGCAAGTGTTCTAGCAATAGGTGTTTCGTTCGTGTGGTTGTCACAATTAGTGAAGCACTTGTTTTAGTCTTAGTTGTTTCTTCTAGGAAGGAGCCATGAATAGGTATAGTGAAGTAAATGATCTACAACCCCTTATGATGGATCATGTGGCCAAGTAAATGACTGCACAAGATTGATTAAGAAATAAAGTCCCACCATAGCCTTACATTCTAAGGTCCCCTATATATATCCCCCAATAACTTAACTTTGTGGCTCGGTCTCAGGTTACTGTCACTCCCAAGTCACCACCACTCCATTATGCTACCGGTGATCACCTTACATGCCCAACATATGTGTGCACTCATATATTGTACATAAAGACAATCATAGAAGATAACAAACTTGTATGCAACCAATCAACGAACTATTTCACCATTGCCAAGAACAATTCACTACTCAAACATAGACGGGGAGACACAATACATCAAGGGAATATAGTATTGCATCATACATCGTGTTTGCCAAGAGATCACAGTGGAGATATGGAGCTGACTTGTTGTAGATGTTTATGATGAACACGCCGGAGGGGGGTGGAGCCCTCCGGGGGTGATCCCGGCGGCGTTTCCCCCCTCCGATCTTCTCCGGCGGCAGCCTTCTGTCTCTCTGTTTCGTGGTTTCATCTCTCGGCGCCGCCCCCTCCTCGAAAAGGCCAGGGGACCCTTTATATAGTCGTTTTTAGGTCACGAGGCACTCGGGAGAAGAAATATCGACGGCATCGGAGCCACGGGGGCAAAAGGGGGCCCTCTTATGTGGCCAAGGAATCTGGCCGCATGGAGGGTCCTCTTTGCCACATGGTTGGCCTTTTGGCCCTCTACTTTGTCCCATGGTCTTCGTCTTGAAAATTCTGAACCGTGCTCTTTGGCCTTGCCCTTTTTGGAGTCCCGAAGCTCCCGAAAAGTCTGAAACACTAAAAAGTACGTTTTCTGGAAAAACAGGGTTAGAACCAAAAGAAGGGGGATTGTTTAGAAAATCCCCCAAATCATTATAAAACATGAATATAAGTTGCTAATATGTAGGAAAAATAAGTAATAACATGCAAAGTTCATGTATGCATTTTACATGCATCAGTTCTCTAAGCTTATGACTGACAGGTTCGAGATGTCTATGATGGGAGAACTTAAATTATTCCTTGGCTTTGAGATCAAGCATTTGGCCCGTGGGACTTTCATTTCTCAAGCCAAGTATACCCAAGACATGATCAAGAGGTTTAACTTCCAAGATGCTAAGATCAAGACTTCTCCTATGCAAGTCAAGTGCCACCTATCACGTAATCCAAAGGGGAGTAAGGATGTGGATCAAAAGTTATATCGTTCTATGATTGGTTCTTTGCTCTATCTTTGTGCATCTAGGCCCGATATCGTTTTGAGTGTAGGTGTGTGTTCAAGGTATCAAGCGGCCCCTAAGGATAGCCATTTGATGGCGGTCCACAGGATCTTTCGTTATTTGGTTCATACCCCAAGATTTGGTTTGTGGTACCCAAAGGGGGCACAATTTTCTCTCAATGGCTACACGGATTCCGATTGGGCTGGTGATCAAGATGATAGGAAGTCTACTTCCGGGGCTTGCCAATTTCTTGGTAGGTCCCTAGTGAGTTGGTCCTCCAAGAAGCAAAATTGCATATCACTCTCCACCGCCGAAGCCGAGTATGTTGCTGCCGCAAGTGCATGCACTCAATTGTTATGGATGAGGCAAACTCTCAAGGAATATGGAGTTCATTTGGATAAGGTGCCTCTTTTGTGTGACAATGAAAGTGCCATCAAGATTGCATACAATCCGGTGCCACATACAAGAACGAAGCACATTGAGATTCGCCACCACTTCATCCGTGACCATGTGGCAAGAGGGGATATTGCACTATCTTATGTGCCCACCAAGGACAATCTTGCGGATATTTTCACGAAGCCACTTGATGATGCAAGATTCCTGTTCTTTAGGAATGAACTAAATGTGATTGATTCAAGGAGTTTGAGTTGAAGATCTTGCACACACCCCTATAGATGAAACGTGTTCGAGTTTAGATGTAGTCATGGACATAGGGGGAGTGTTATCCTAACACATTGGGTTCTCCCTCCCCCATTATGCCCAAAGCAAAAATTCATTGTTATCTCTCTTTTTCTAATGTTGAATTGTGAGCTTCAACGTTGAGTAATGGAAATGCCCCCAAGATATATCTTCGCGGTTGCATACCATGAACTCTTACATGGTGGCCTAGGCCACCAACCTCTTCTTTGAAGAATTGGTTCTCATTTGCGGGTTTTGGCATTTTTGGAAGATGTACTCAAAATTTGTTATTCTTGTGTTTCCTCGATGTTCTTGAGTACAAGTTCCCTCCCTGTTGATGCTCTTATCTTTTTTTTTGCCAAAACCTACCTTTTAAACAAGTTTTATTGACTCTTGCATTTCATGTCCTCGTTGGGGAGGTTTTTCTGGCAAAGGTGCGGAGACTCCGGTCTACCACACCGGAGACTCCGGCCAGTCGGGAGACTCCGGTGTTAAGACCGGAGACTCTGGTGTGTGGTTCCCAGTATATAATCTGGGGGCTGAGGGAAGTTAGGGTTTAATTCCCCACTTCCCCAACGCCCCCAACGACTTTCTGCGCCGCTGCCATCGCCAGGAGCACCTCCCCGGTTGTTTCCCACCGCCGGGAACCGCCTCCCCGCCTCCCCTTGCCTCTCCCATCTGTGGGAGGCACAATGACCAGCCAGGATGACAAGGGTACCACTTCTCCACTCTGTTTTGATTGTTTTTTATCTAGATCTAAGGGTCTAGGTAGTTTTTTTTTGGAGAAGTTGCACCTGCTGTTGGTAGCATCACCTTGGCTAGTTGAACCAGTGTAGGAACTGCTAGAATCATCTGTAGAAACACTTGTGTTAGATTCATATCCTCAGTTGACGACCAGTCCGGAGACTCGGTGTGCCAGGCCGGAGACTCCGGTGTCAGTCCGGAGACTCCGGTCTGCCAGACCAGAGACTCCGGTGTGAATCTTCCAGAACTGTTCTCAAATGCTTCTGTCTTGTTCCTGCACTATTTTTGTACATGAATGCTCATTTGTTTTCTCTGTTGTGGTGTTTCTGGTTTTGTGTATGCTTTCAGGAAAAAAGGGTGAAGTTAAAGTCCTCAAACCCCAACAAGCGTGCCTACCGTGGTCACTCCCGCAACTACCTTGTCACTGATGAAGCCACTGGTAGATATGGCCAGAAGAACACCTTTGAGTCCGAGAGGCGTCAGAAAGAGAAGCATGAGGCTAGGCTGAGGTCTGAAGTGACGAAGAAGGCCATGTTTGACAGGATCACCTCTGTGGCCTCCATGAGCAAGAAGGAGTACAGGATCATGCGGGCTCGTCCTTTCTTCACCATGGCCCGCACTGCTGAGTCTGCTCATTATTGGAGGAGGGAGTCTGAGTTGATCATGCGTGAGATATACACCCAGTTCAGGCAGCCCGTATGTCCGCAGAAAGTTCTGGACTTAGAGGCTCTCGGCAGTTTCAATACTTTGAGGAGGCTATCTGGATCACGAGGAAACTGGGCCTTGAGCATCTTGTGGGCATTCAGCAGAACTACAATGCCTTTATCATTCAACAGTTCTTTGCCATTGTCACTTTAGGTGATGATGATGATGAGGAGTTCACGGACCCGGTGGATGACGACGACGATGACTATGAGGACGATGACTGAGCCCTTGGGTTGCGTAGTGCTCTTTGCCCTTTTTGGTGTCTTGATGCCAAAGGGGGAGAAGTAGCTTTGTCTTCTCCGGGTTGCATGGGTTGCTTTGCTTTATTTGCTTCGGAACACAAGTCTTTGAACTTGATTTGCCTTTTATGGCTTGGGTTCCCGTTATCTTAGTTGCTTTGCTTTATTAGTGAACAATGGTTGTGTTTTATGTGTGAGACCACGTGATGAAGCTATCCTTTTATATTATTAATCATTGTGCTTTATCTATTATCTCTCTACATGTTTGTATTATTGTTCACTAATGGTTGCTCTAGAGGGCTTTGTTTGTAAAATATAGGGGGTGCTCACTTTGTGAGTGCTCTATCTTTTTCAAACATAGCCTACCTGTGATTTTATTGCAAATATGTGTGTTGTCATCAAACACCAAAAAGGGGGAGATTGAAAGTGCAAACGCGCTTAAATCATCTTGTTTTGGTGTTTGTTAACAACACATGTACTGTTAAGAGTGTTGATGTATTTCAGGGCTAAAACAACATATTTGATATGGTGGTGTGATGTTGCAAAAGGAGCAAGTCACCAGGATTTATGTCTGCTAGAGTTTTTCTCCAGGCCGGAGTCTCCGGTCTCCGAGACCGGAGTCTCCGGTGTGGAGATTTCTTCCTTCGCATATTCTCTGGGCTCTCTGGTGTCGCGCACTGCATCCACACCGGAGTCTTACCGGAGACTGTCCGGAGTCTCCGGTGTGGGAGCTTCCTCTCAAAAAACGACTAAGGAGTTGCTGGTGTCACGTGCTGTATTCGCACCGGAGACTTACCGGAGTCTCCGGTGTGACTGGGTTATATTAATCCGCTCGACCCCAGACACCCTCTGAGCCAATCCGCAACACCAAGACCGGAGTCTCCGGTCCCCCTCACCGGAGTCTCCGGACTGAAGAATTCTGGAGGATCCCAAGTGCTGCCCAGTTGGTTTCGCCTGCTATGTCCAGTCCGGCGGGACACCGGAGACTGTCCGGAGTCTCCGGACTAGTGCTCTGCGAAAAAGATCAGACCGGAGTCTGCGGTGTGAAACTGTCAGATTTGCTCCAACGACTCTTAGACTTTATGAGGGGTATAAATACCCCCTCCCCTCCACCTACCTCAAGTCAGCTCGTCCAGAATTAAAGTCACCATTGTTGGAGCTCCCCCACCTTGCTAGATCCCAATCCTTCCACCCAAAAGCCTTGATCTTTGGAGGATTGAAGGAGAAGCCCCCGATCTACGTCTTCACCAACCGGATTTCATTTCCCCTCTCATTTGCTTGAGGGATCTTTGCCTAGGGTTTCCTCTTGTGGATAACCTAGACTTCTTGCTACTCTTGGTGATTTGTGAAGAGTTGGGAGCCCCCAATTTGGTTGTGGGTGTGTTCCCCAAGCTTGTTTGTAAAGGACTCGATCCCCGCCTCAAAGGGGTTCAATAGTGGAAGTTGAACTAGGCCTTTGTGGCGGAGTTCATCGGAGAATAGGGTGAGGCCTTTGTGGAGTTGAGTAGGCCTTCGTGGCGAGCTCACACCCCTCCAACGAGACGTACTATCTTAACACGGAGGAACAAGGGAATACATCGTGTCTCCGCGTTCCCCATCGGTTACCTCGTTCCCTTATCCTTACTTGTTGTACTTGTTGCATTAATTGTTGTACTAGTTGCATTTAATGCTATCCTTGCCATATAGGTAAATTCACCTTAGTTGCACTATCTAGAGAATTTACCTTTGTGTCTAGCCTAAATCGAAAGAAAAATTAAAATTGGTCGTAGCACCTATTCACCCCCTCTAGGTGCCCATACTTTACTTTCATGCCTCCCTCCTATAAATAGAGGGCACGCGATCCCTCTCCCTCACACACTTGGTGTCATCTCTATCTCCATCCTCCCGCTGATCCACCTCATGTTCATGCGCTTGCCGAAGCCCTGAACGAAGTTTTCTCCACCATACCACGTTGTTGTGCTGCTGGTTTCCGAGGGATCCTCTACTTCCACTGCTCCGCTGGATCGAGGGAACGGAGGTCGTCATCAACCGTACGTGTGACCGATCACGGAGGCACCGCCGGATTGCGGTGCACATCTTCTCGCTCTCGGGATCGGTGTGAGTACGACTACGCCAACAACGAGATTTGATCTCGTAACTCTTTGTGTCTTCGAGGGTATGTTCTTCTTAAGACTCTCTCTATGCCCGTTGCTTTCATCTCCTAGATTAGATCTTGGCCTTTCGGGTGTCTCTCGCGTAGGAAATTTTTGTTTTCTATGCAACGACCCCTTCAGTGGTATCAGAGCCGGATCTATGCATAGATGTTTTGTACGGATAGAACACATATGAGTATGTGGGCATTGATGATCGTGTTATTGCCTCCTTGAGTTTTATGATCTTAGTGGCATAGTAGGATGAAGCTGCCCCAGACTAACTTTACGTGTGCTATGTACGCGAGAATTGTCTCACTTGTGGCTAAGGGGTGTCCGTTTCTCCTACTATAGTTAAGATCTAATCTACGAAGGGTTGTTAGAAATGTGTTTATGAACGTTGTGGTTGATGTTCGTAGGTATGAAAGGTTCTATCCTCGAAAGCCCGAAGCCACGTAAAATATGCAAAAATAAATTAGAGGCGTCTAACTAGTTTTTGCTGGGCATGTGATATGATATGATCAATGTTACTAATTTGATTATGAGATGATCTCATTTGTAAATTATTGATATACCGGAAGGTATCTATATGGTTGTCTTATTATTGATGGACAATCAAGATGGGGGTTCCATGGAACTTGGTACCACGCCGGTGGAATGATGGAGATCATACCATGATGCACATGATGGAGATCAAGTGCAAGAAGGACCATATCATATCACATTATCCTTACATGTGATGTTAATTCTTTTTGTGCGTCTTATTTTGCTTAGATAGCGACGGTAGCATTATAAGATGATCCCTCACATAATATCAAGATAATAATGTGTTTAAGTATGCACCGTTAAGAAAGTTCGTCGTTTCGAGACACCACGTGATGATCGGGTCTGATAGACTCAACATTCGCATACAACGGGTGTTTTCAAGCCTAGCATGTACATACATGGCCTTGAAACACACGCAATACTACGGTTCTACTTGGCGAGCCTAGCATGTACATACATGGCCTCGGAACACGTAACCGAAAGGTAAAACTTGAGTCATATGGATGATATGATGAACATGTCAATGTTCGCCTTTGCAGCTACATCATCTCACGTGATGATCGGTTTTGGTGTAGTGAATTTTGTTCGTGTAATCACTAAAGACGACTAAGAGGGATGTTGTTTTTGAGTGGGAGTTCATGGCCAAATTTTGAATTGACTTGAACTTATTTATCATGAACAACCAATACAAGTGAATTTACACAAATTGTAGTATTCATTGGCATCCACAAAACTAGCTTACACTTAGATTGTTTTGAGATATAACTGTTATGATCTCGTAAAAATCATTTAAGATTGGTACCGTATTAGTGAAATTTAAAATTGAGTCCTATTGTAGATTTTTGGTATTTCCTACCTAGCTCCATATGATTAATGATTGATTGATCTAGAGAGCAAATATTTCCTACTTAGAATCCAGAGTCATGGTTGCTTCCGTATTACTTTATCTTCAAAAGAATGGTTTGTTTATCAAGGTGATTTAGAAACTGAAAAGAGTTATTTTCAGAAACTATCAAGTGAAAGATATATTGATATCTAGAAACGTATTTGTAGCAACATGATTGAGTATAATTTATCGTGACAATGTATGCTTATATTATTTGAATATATGCAATGATTGAAGACGCTAGGCGTTTGAATATTCCAAGAAATTGAGCGCTAAACATTATCCTCTAAATTCCTTCCTTCGAGCTATAGTAGCTTAATCATAAAATTGTTATGATGGAATGGATTAAAAGTATGGGTAAAAATCGTTTACCTTGCTTGGAGATTGCTAAGAGTGAAATCTGGAAGAATACTATTAATATGGTGATATTAGTAGAACAATCAAACTTAAAGTATGACTCAATGGGTGATAGTATATGACTAACACGCCAAGGAAAATGTGCTAGTACGACTAGCATTGTTTGTTGTTGAATAATTCATCTGTAAAGGAAAGGGAATATTGAAAATAGAATTACAAAAGGTATATGGCAGAAAAGAATATGACCGGAAAGGTCCAACTCAGGTGTATATGCTTGATATACAAGTTATAGATGTATTACTAGTTAACAAAGTATTTTTTTGCGTATTTTGATACCACATTGGTTGGTATGAGTTGTCATACAAAGCAACGCAATGCAAGAAATACAAGGGCCTAAAAGACACTAGTAGTAGATGTGGAATCGATAATGACAAGAACATAAATAAAGTGTTGTGTTCATTGTTGTATCGAACCAAACATTCAAGATTTATTTTAAGAACTTAATAAGTTGTTATTTTGTTCCGGTCTTTTGTGAGAACAAATGAGATTGGTCAAACCATGACCATATTACATAATTGATGGATGAGTTAATATAAATCGTGTTGGTAAAGTAAACATCTATAAGACTAAATGCTAAACGTTGCAAGACGTAAAAGAATTTCACTTAAATTATGACACCCCAATTTTTAGTTCATATCGGAAAGGAAAACATGAAAGAACTCCATGTTGATGGACTTCTGGAGTCATTTTGTTTTGAATAAATTGACGCTTGTGAGACCTCTTTCAAAAGATGACTAGAATTCCGTTCATAGGCCAAAGTAGAATGTACGACTAATTTAATGGAAATTGTACATGTTGATGTATATAGTCCATTGTGTATAGTCATATGTGGTGGATTGATTTTTCTTCATAAAATTTCGTCGATGATTTGAGTAGATATATGGGTATATCTATTTAAAGCGAACGGAGTTTGACATTTTTTGAATTGGTTCAAATTATTGTTCGTATGAAGTAAAAATCATCATAACAAGATAATCAAGTATTTATGATTGGATCATAAAGGATAAAGTTTTGAGTTACAAGTTTAGCAAAACATCTGAGGAGTTGCAGAATTGTTCTACAACTTATACTTTTCGAATACCCCACATTGGTTTGGAGTATTCAGAGAGACAAAAACCTTGTTGGACATGGTGAGATTAATAAAAATGCCATTATAATTTTGTAGTTTATACATTAGTGACAACCGCTTTTTCACTGAAAAGCACCATCATGATCCGTTGAATTTGACAACATATAAGATATGGTTTGGGTAGTGACCTGAATTGTCATTTTCTTAAGTTTTGGTATGCATAGCATGTGTAAAATGTTTACAACCAAATAGGATAAATATATGTTTATAAGGTTATCCCAAATAAAACAATTGGTATTTCTCCTATCACCGAACCAAAAGATAAATGTTGTTGTCAGAAAGGGTTGAATTCTCGAGAAAATAGTTCTTGCGAAACAAGTGAGTGGGAGGACAGTACAAACTCAACGAGATTAGAGAATCTTTGTTATCATGTCAAAAGTAGCGCAACACTAGAAGTTGTTCCGGGTTTCCTGTTTTGACTAAGTAGAAGACACTACAAATGTTGTATATACTTCGAATGAGTTTGCGAACTGAACCACAAAAGTCCTAAAACTTTATACTTAGACCAACTTATGGTTTAAGAGTAAAGTGTTGTTTTGACAACAAAAGGACCTAGACCTTATAAAGGAAGCAAATGATGGGCCCTGACTTCGTAAAATTGACTACGAGTCATTATATCCTCCATAGTATCCTTGTATGAATATCAAGTATGTGACTTGGTAGTCCTTTCGATAGTCATGATGCCTAATGATAGCAAAAGGGTCTATATAGCGACAAAGAAATGGATTTTTACATCCTTTGAAAGTTGTACTTATCGAAAAGATATTTTCGACGAAGTTCAAAGAGTTGACTATTTCAAGATTTTGATCTTCAGTAGTAATACTTTAGTCTTTGCAGATAGTTCTAGCAAAAGCTACATATTATGATATGGCAGTTGAGTAACAAAAACCAACTTTCCTTTCAAGGAAGTTTGATCAAGGATGTGTAATTGACACAGTCCGCGAGTTTTGTAAAATTCAACAGGTTGCTGGAAAGGTATGCACAATTCAATAGTTCAAGTGAGCATAACGAAGTTGGAATCTTTACCTTGATGAAGTTATCAAAAGAGTTTGATTCCATCATGAACGATAAAGATGCTTGTAGAGTTACAAGAAATTAAGTGGGAGCGCTGAGACATAGTTCCAATGATTTATGTAGATGACATGTGGTTGATTGAAAAATATGTATTTTAAATTAACACAGTTAAGATTTTCATATTGATGAAAGGCTTATGAGATATTGGGCATCGATATTTATAAGAGATGGATTGAAGCGCCTGATATGATTGAAGCCAAAATTACATAGATGAAATATTGAAGTAAGTCAATATCGAAATGACAAGGAGTTCTTGCCACATGGAAAACAATGTTAGAATTAAGCATGTCGTGTGCATGTTGGCGTCGCAAGACGTCGTATACGTGCACAATACGGATAGCGTCTCCGAAAGGACTGGATTCCACATCGTGTAGGATAACTGGTTGGTAATGTACCTTTATAAATAGCTATATCACGTGTAATCTAGTATCGATGTCAGAGCAAGAAAGAAAATTAGCAAGGCTCGAAACGAGCCTCTGGCCAATATCGATCCCAGCGATTGTGTCCTTGTGATTGTGTTGTGTACGTACGTAAGAGCTAGCTGCTAGAAATCAAATCAATCAATCAATTGACCTGCTTGGGTGCCGGCTTAGCTGAATCGTTGTACGCGCTTATTGCCGGATTCTACGAGGAGCCGTTGCTTGAAACGTACGCCGTCGGAAAGTACTCGACGACCGTGACGTGAAGATCGGAGTAGGGCCAACAATTGGTATCAGAGCCCGTGTTGATCATCCGTGATTTTCTGAAAGTACTAGGAGATCATGGCGATGGTGAAGCAAGGCGAGAACTCGGGACCGGTCATGGAGACGGTTGGGGCGGAGTTATACCCCCGCGTTGATCGCAAGGACTACGGGATATGGGCCATCAACATGGAGGTGGCCATGGAAGCTCAGGAGATCCGGGAGGCCGTCGAGCCAGGCGGCAATGATTACGTCAAGGGAGACGCGAAGTACCGGAAGGATCGCCAGGCACTAACGGCGCTCTATTCCGTCGTGCCACGAGACGTGATGCAGCACCTCGTCGAAAAGAAATCGGCGAAGGATGCATGGGAGACGATCAAGGTTATCCATCAAGGACATGCCCGCGTGAAGGAAGCGCGTCTTCAAAGCCTGATGAAGAACTATGAGGATTCGAAGATGGAGGAAAGCGAGACGGTCGATTAGTTTGCCTCCCATTTCGTCACCCTCGTCAACGTAATCACGGGATATGGCGAGAAGATGGATGAGATCAAGAACGTCAGAAGGTTCTTACGTGCCGCAACAGCGCGCTATATGCAGATCGTTACGTCGATCGAGCAGTGTGTTGATTTGAATACTCTGACGGTAGATGGCCTCGTCGGAAGATTCAAAGCACACAATGAGAGGGTTCGGCTCACCTTCGGCGATCCGACCCAGAGCGAGCACTTGATGCTCACGAAGCAGCAGTGCATGGCTCTTTCGAAAGGACAGCAAGGAGGATCCACGAGCAGGAAAAAGAAGGATAAGCGACGCCCAGCGAAAAAGTACATCATTGAGCAGGATGATGATGAGACGAAGGATAATGATGAGGAGGAGGACGATGATCAGGAGAAAGAAGATGAACCGCCAAGGAGGAAGTGTGACATAAAGAAAGTAAGGTGTCATAACTGCCGCGAGCTCGGTCACTTTAAGTCTGATTGTCCGAAACCACCAAAGCAAAGGGCTCTCATGGCCCAGGAAGGAGATGATAGTGCGATTTTCTTGATGTGCGAACTTGTGGAAGTTTGCAATCAAACTTCGGAAACTCATGTCGAAGGTACTGACATGGGGGGTGATCCGAAGAATCATACCGAAGCTACTGGTATGAAGGCGTACGTGGCGTCAGAAGTCCACGGAGTGCGGCGCACTGACGCGCCGCAAGGTAAAGGAGGGGTGTACATGGCGCCATAAGTCCATGGAGCGCGGCGCACCGTCGTGTCGCAGGGAGTGGTTACCGAAAGAAAAGGCGACACTCCAGGAGGGAGAAGCGTAATGTCGGGAGCAGAAGACTACGTCGTACCGCCTCCGAAAGGGATAGAGCCAAGGCGACTAGGACCGACGCGAGCACGCCAGCGAAGCATGTTGGACTACTATCCGAAGAAGAAAGAACTTCCGACAATTGACAATCCGGTGAAGTTGGAGCACAAAAAGCAATGCTTGCTCAATGAGGATCTGGCGAAATTGGAGGACGCAAACAAGGAAGAGTGTTGGCGTCAAGCAATGCCAACGTCGTGGTCAGAAGAGCGATAAGAAGAGGACGCGGTGTATTTTACACGGCTACATTTATTCAAGGAGTTCTTTATTGAACTTGGTGAATTTCCAAGAATGCTGACACTATGAAACTACATTTTCACAATGTTAGTAACATTAGTTTAAGCTGAGGAATTAAGGTTTCACCGGTTGACCAAATATATACAAAGCTATCTCATTAGAGAATGAGTGATGCATGTAGACGCAAAGAACATGCAAATACAATAGGACCTCAATAGTTCAGATCTTTTTTATGATGTTTACCACATGCGAAGCATGGTAATAACACTGGAACGCCATATGTGTTAAGTGCTTACTGACTATATTATTGACTCTAGTGCAAGTGGAAGACTGAAGGGAATATGCCCGAGAGGCAATAATAAAGTGGTTATTATATTATTTCTTGTTTATGATAAATGTTTATTTCTCATGCTAGAATTGTATTAACCGGAAACGTTGATACATGTGTGTTTAATAAACAAACAACGGTTTCTTACAAAGCCTCTCTTTTAACTAGCTCGTTGATTAATAGATGATCAAAGTTTCCGGATCATGAACATTCGATGTTGTTAATAACGGGGTCATGTCATTAGAAGAATGATGTGATGAACATAGACCCAATATCAAGATAACAATACGATTAAGTCATTTAGTTTATATTGTTATATTTTGCATACAAAGTAACTTATTTCTTAGACCATGAGATCATGTCAATCACTGATACCGTAAGGCTGCTTTGATGTCATCAAACATCACACCGTAACAGGGTGACTATAAATGTGCCGTTAGGTATCCTGAAAGTATTAGTTGAGACTCATGGGTCAAGAGTGGGATTTGTCCATCCAAATGACGGAGAGATATACTTTGGGCCTTCTCGGTGA
The DNA here is from genome assembly GCA_028641055.1 of Alopecurus myosuroides. Lineage (NCBI taxonomy): Eukaryota > Viridiplantae > Streptophyta > Magnoliopsida > Poales > Poaceae > Alopecurus > Alopecurus myosuroides. Next base: position 13,456 of record JAPCYS010000330.1, read on the forward strand.
TATCACGTCGACACCGCTTGCAAGCACGTGACTAGGTCACAAGGATGTCATATCACGGAAACGAGAAAAGAATACTTGTTGGTAACGAGATTGAAAAAGCACTAGTAGGAAACTGGTTTTCTATGGAATGCTTTCTGTGGCGCACCAGAGAATGGTGCGCCATAGAATTTAAATTTTATGGCGCACGACAAAACATGCGTCACAGAAATGTTGGATTCTGTGGCGCACAGGAGAAGGGTGCGCTACAGAAACTGGGTGGGGCCCGGCCCAAACATTGCAGGCAAACAATTCTGTGGCGCATGTGCATTGGTGCGCCATAGAAATGTTGTATTTTGTGGCGCATGTGCATTGGTGCGCCACAGAATATGACATTTCTGTGGCGCACCAACCACACATGCACCACAGATTTTTTTCTGTCCACACCCACCCCACCCCACCCCCCGGGAACGCCTTTTCTAGTTTTTGTCGGGAGAGTTTCCGGTCTAAAAAGCATCAAAAAATAAATCCCTTATAGATGCACGGAGAGTTTAAGGTCTACTTTTTTTTAATCAAATTTTGAAATATGAATTTCGACTTTCTGAGAAAAACTTCGTTAAAAAAAGTAAAATGGACATAACTTTTGCATACGATGTCGAACAAAAATGATCAAGATATCAAAGAAAAAAACCAGAGAGAAAAAGGAACCCAACCTCACTTGCCTTCGGCCCGTGAGCTTTTTTTAGAATCGTCTAATTCCAAAAGGAAAAAAAGTTATGGCCGTTTGAAGATTTTTTCCTACAAAATAAAAAATAATCGAAAAAAAATCTATGGCGCACCCCTACTTGGTGCGCCACAGAATTGTTGGGAAGGATTCGAAATTTGAATCCTTCCCACCAACACCTCTCCTTCTCCCTCTTCTTTCTCCTTCTCTCCTTTCTCTCATTTCACTTCTCCACCTCTCCTCCACTTCTCATCTCCCCTCTACCTCTCCACTTCTCTACTCCACCACCACCTCTCCTTCTCCTCGTCCTCCTCCACCACCACCTCTCCTCCTCCTCCTCCTCCTCCTCCACCACCACCACCTCCGGCGAGCTCCTCCTCCACCAACTCCGTGACCTCCCCCACCACCACCTTCGGCGAGCTCCTCCTCCTCCTCCACCACCACCTCCAGCGAGCTCCTCCTCCTCCACTAACTCCGGTGACCTCCCCCACCACCACCTCCGGCGAGCTCCTCCTCCTCCTCCACCACCACCTACGGCGAGCTTCTCCTCCTCCACCAACTCCGGTGACCCCCATCTTCCACCCACCACCGACGAGCTCCGGCGAAATTTCGTCGAAATTCCGGCGGCCAGATCTAGATCTGGCTGCCTTTTTTTTAAATTAAAAAAAAATCTGTGGCGCACCCCTACTTGGTGCACCATAGAATTGCAAATTTCTATGGCGCACGGCTGAGGTGCGCCACAGAATTGACATTTTTGTGGCGCACGGCCAGGGTGCGCCACAGAAAAAAATTTAGTGGCTTGTATTATGTGGCGCACCCCTGTGGCCCCTAGGTGCGCCACAGAATTCAAAATTGGTGCGCCACAGAAGAGCATTTCTGTACTAGTGAAGGTATGGTTGATACCAATGATCGGATCTCGGACAAGTAAAATATCACGAGACAAAGGGAATAGTCACGACGTTGATGGTTCACACGACCACAAGAGTCATCGTTGAATATATGTGAGTCATCAAGGATCTCTAGATCTCGCTGTTGATTATTGATCAGAGAGGAGTCTCGATCATGTCTATGTTATTCGCGAATCGTGGGGTGACACACTTAAGGTTCGATAACGCGATTGAGTGGATACGGAATATCGGAGAAAAGTTTGGACACCACCGGAATTGTTTCGGTGAATATTGAAATAGTCACCAGAATTGTTTCGGGGAATATTGAAATAGTTTAAGGTGGTATATGTTATTGTTTGATTAATAAATAGTTCAAGGGGGTAAGTGTTAATGTTTGTTAATAGGATTAACAAATATTAAAATAAAGAAATAAATTTATTTTATTTATTTATTAAAGAAAACCCTTGGAATTTTGAGTGGGAATTGATGAGAGAATGAGTGGGTTGAGTGGAGACTCCACCCACATGATGAGGGGAGAAGTGGAGGCACCAAAATTTCGTGGCTGCCTCCCCTCCTATAAATAGAGGGCATGAGATCCCTCTCCCTCAGACACTTGGTGTCATCTCCATTTCCATCCTCCCGCTGATCCACCTCATGTTCATGCGCTTGGCGAAGCCCTGAACGAAGTTTTATCCACCATACCACACCGTCGTGCTGCTGGTTTCCGAGGGATCCTCTACTTCCGATGCCCCGCCGGATCGAGGGAACGGAGGTCGTCATCAACCGTACGTGTGACCGATCATGGAGGCACCGCCGGATTGCGGTGCAAATCTTCTCGCTCTCGGGATCGGTGTGAGTACGACTAATCCAACAACGAGATTTGATCTCGTAAAGCTTTGTGTCTTAGAGGATATGTTGTTCTTAAGACTCTCTCTATGCCCGTTGCTTTCATCTCCTAGATTAGATCTTGGCCTTTCGGGTGTCTCTCGCGTAGGAATTTTTTTTCTATGCAACGAGCCCTTCACAAGATGCCCATAGTCAGTTCCTGTTTTTTGATGTTTTTGTATCTCAAACAAGTTTTTAAAGAAATATTCTTGGAATGTGCTGAAAATTTACAAAGACTTATTTTTCACCGGAACGAAGACTGAGTCTAAAGGAGAGCCGGAGAGGTGGCTTGGAGCCACCAGAGGGGTTCTAGGGTGGCCTGACCTTAGGTCACGCCTGGGGGTCATATAGCGTCCCCCGCATGTCGCCTCTTCGCCTAGAAAATTATAATAACCCTAAAAACATTGGGGACGGATAAATTTTCCACGAAACAGATAAAGAGGTATCGTCACCTCGAAAGTCGAATCTAGGGCTTCTAGAGTCCTGTTCCGGCAGCCTGCCGGAGAGGGGGATTATCACCGGAGGCTTCTATATCGCCATGATTGCCTCCAGACACATGTGTGATTAGTTCATCCGGGAACTACGCGTCCATAACAGTAGCTAGATGGTGTTCTTTCCACTTTGTGTTGCCATGCCTAGATTTGTGAGCTTCCTAACATGATCAAAATCACCATTATGTAATTGCTACATGTTGTGTTTGTTGGGATCAATGAACCATGATATTAGGATTATTTTGTTCATGTCATATTAAGATTCTTCACTTACATATTCAGAGAGTTTTAATCGTGTCTTGCATTGCTCTCCGATGTGTGTGATTTCCTTGGCAAAGTTGTTGTATGCACCTTCAAGAGAGGGTTTATATGCTAGATGGTGGGTTTAGCCTCCTTTTCATCCGTGCTCGAGTGACATAAACGTGAAGGGTGGGGGATGTGTTATTATCACTAGGGAGAAAACAATGGTGTTCTTGTCTACATATGGTAATTATTGCTTACATTATGTACTATTCTTAGTGCATTTTTTGTTGCACACAAAGAAATTACTCTGTTGCTGCAAGTTAATACGAGCGAGATTTGCTGATAGTTGTCTCAAGGTGGACTTTTTAGTAACGGATGTTGTCGGATGGCGGTCTATTTATCTTGACGTGATGCCTACAATGTTAGAAACTTGTGAACTATATATTGTCATAATAGTATTGTTATACATTCATGATTTGTCAATTTTCGAGTTGTAATTTGTTTGCCCAACATGTTATTGTTCTTAGGAGAGACACCACTAGTGAAACTATGGCCCCCGATCCTATTTTCCTCGTTGATTCAACCTTGTTTTGCTTTCTTTTCATCATCACTTGCTCCATGTACTATTTTCATTTACTTTCTTTTCATTGTCACTTGCTCGCTAAAATTTTGCTAGTGCGCGGAGAAAAGCCCTATCCGGCGCCCATAATATTGAATCTCTAGTCCCACGCGCAACGGTGAAGCTCGCGCGTGAACATCCAACCGCCCGGTGAAACTTCCGCACGCACGTCTGCGGCAGCTTGATGTCTACGCACGCTTCTATTCTTGTAGGCAGTGTTGGGCCTCCAAGTGCATAGGTTTGTAGAACAGCAGCAAGTTTCCCTTAAGTGGATTACCCAAGGTTTATCGAACTCAGGAAGGTAGAGGTCAAAGATATCCCTCTCAAGCAACCCTGCAATTAAGATACAAGAAGTCTCCTGTGTCCCCAACACACCCAATATACTTGTCAGGTATATAGGTGCACTAGTTCGGCGAAGATATAGTGAAATGCGAGTAATATGGATGGTTATAAAATAATAGCAATCTTAAATAAATATGTCAGCAAGCAAACATGTAGCAGAACAGGCGGAAAATGGTGTTTCAATACTTGGAAATAAGGCCTAGGGATCCTACTTTCACTAGTGGACACTCTCAACAATGAAAACATAATTGAATTAATAAATACCATCTCTTCACTATGCTACTCCAAACCACTCTCCGGTCAAATAACAACACCAATCCATGCGTAGGGCTTTAACATCACTCCTCAGAGTAACCACTTTCCCAACTAAGTAACCCCCACGCTATCACCGTGGGACCCAGATGGTTCCACGCAAACACCACAATTTCATAGGGTTATCCAACACAAAATATAAATATAATGCTAAACCACACGATGCACACACTGTCACCTTTACACCCGATCAAAGTGTTTACGGAGATCTCATAACAAAAATCACTTGAGTAGCATAATAGATGAAGAATAATATCTACGAATTCAACTAGATTACAAAGCTCACGATCACATATAGATCACATCATGGGAGAGAGGGAGATGAAACACATGGCTACCGTGGAGCCCTCAGCATCGCGGGATAACTACTCCCTCCTTATCATAGGAGACAACAACGGCGATGGAGATGGCGGTGGAGTCGATGGAGATGGCTTCCGGGGGCACTTCCCCGTCCCGGCAGGGTGCCAGAACAGAGATATGTCCCACGGAACTTGTCGGTGGCGGCGGCAGAGCTACGGATATTTTTGGTGGAAAAGGCCGATTCTTTTAGGGTTTTCCCTCTAAGGAGTACAGATAGGCGAAAGGGCGACGTCAGGGGGCCACCGGGCGCTCCTCACCACCCCAGGCGCGGTCTAGGGTGGACCCGCGCCGGGGCATGGTGAGGGCCCTCCAGGGCCCGTCTTTGACTCCTTTCGGACTTCTGGAAGCCTCCGGGGAAAATAGGAACTTCGGGATTCATGGGGCCCAATTCCAAGAATATTTCCAGAACAACTTTTCTGAAACTAAAAACAATAGAAAACAGGGAACTAGCACTGGGCATCTTGTCAATAGGTTAGTCCCGGAAAACGTAAGAAAACGTTGGAACATACGGAAAACATGTAGCAATTGGCATAATATCAACATAGAACATCAGAAATTATAGATACGTTGGAGACGTATCACAGCTCAGATTCCATTTCCCCTCTCTTCCTCTAGTACCCAAATCCTGCCGTCGCCGCGCCACCCTAGCGCCCAAATCCTCCCACCCACCGCTGCCATGCTCGCCAGTTAGACGTCGCCGCTCTGAAATGCTCCCGCCGACGCTCTTCCCATCTCCGCGCTGCTTGCCGCTCCCGCAATGTGCATGTTGTCGCCGATTTGACCCGCAGGCTCCCAAGGGTGCGCGCTAGCACCCGGTAGTGCAGTGACCCGCCGCACGGAAGGTGTTCGACACAATTCCTCAATGGTATATAAGGGTAATAAATTTCTTATTTTCATTTTTTTTACTTTCTTTGTAGACGAGTTTGAAGAATAAGATTCATTTTTCTTTGTAGATGAATTCGTCTTATGACTCGTCCGATGAAAAATGAGATCTTCAAGAGGAAGAGGACATAGCCCTTGTTTTGGCTTTTCACACCAATAAGAGGGCGAAGCATGGTCGGTCTATTCCCGATAGATATAGTTGTGGAAGGAAATGATCGATGGCCACAACAAGTTGATGCAGAACTATTTATGGAGAATCCCGTCTATCCTGAGAGATATTTTTGGCGCCATTTTAGGATGGGCACTGAGTTGTCCAAGAAGATCTCGATGGAGGTGATGAAGTATGATTTTTTTTTCTTGCGGAGGAGGAATTCCGCTGGAGAACTTGGCCATAACAATTATCAGACCCAATCTATCAAGTGTGTCAAACGTTTTGTGGTAGCAATTATGGAAGTCTTTGGTGATAAATACTTGAGATACCCCAATGCTCAAGACACGGTTAGAGTTGGACAAAGCTCGGAGATTTTCAAGCATGCTTTGGCTCCATTCATTTTATGCATTGGAGTTGGAAAAATTGTCCGAGGGAATGTCATGGACAATTCAAAGGGTAGAAGGATTCCACTATAATCCTTGAAACCGTGGCAGATTGTGAGGCATAGATTTGTGATGTTTTCTTTGGAATGCCCGGATCTTGCAACGACATCAATGTTCTTCACCGGTCACCAGTGATGAACCGGATTGCAAATGGTGAAATGCCACATGTGCAGTTTGAAGCAAGCGACCACACATACAACTACGACTACTATCTCGCGGACAACGTCTATCCAAGGCGGCAAGCATTTATGAAGACGATGAAGAAACCACAAGGTAAGAAATAATGTGGTTTTCATAATGCACAAGCGGAGGCTAGGAAAGATGCGGAGAGAATTGGAGATTTACAATCCCAATTTGGTATTGTCAAAGGGTCAGCTAGATTTTAGGATCAAGAGATCCTTTGGTACATTATGACCGCTTATGTGATCATGCATAACATGATCATCGAGAACAAGCATGGGCAAGATTTAAACTATTACTTCTACGAGTTGATGGGACAACCCGTGCGAGTGAGAAGGATAGAAGAGAGAGTTGCCTGTTTTATTGCATCCTACTATTCCATTCGTCAGAACGATGTGCATTATAATCTTCAAAAATATATCATTGAGGAGTGGTGTAAACGGAGTGGACAACAAAACCATTTGTTTTTTTTTATGTTGTTGTATGTTTAATTGAGAGCTACTTGACGAATAATTTGTTGCATTTTTCATGAACTATTATTTGTTTATATTGTTGTGTGCTATTTGTTTGTATTGTAAAAATATTGAAACTATTTTATTATAATTTTTGTGCCTTTGTTTGATCCATTTCGTGCTATACTCCCTTTATTTGGATTTAATCTACATTCTGGATCAAGATTTTGTTCGGAAATACTCTTCATCCTGGATGGACCCACCTACATAATGAAGATGAGAGAGAGGCTACACCACATGCATGCGTAGGGATTGGCCAAATTAAGTTTTTGTAGGATAGAATCCTATAGAATTTTTTTCTTTAGAACTTGTTTGATTGTAAGATTGTATCCTGTAGAAAATATTCGCATAGGGATTTTGTAGTGCAAATCCTATAAAAAACTAACCTAAGACTAATCTTATGAAAAAATTCCTTTACACAATCAAAGAGAATCACCCTTTACATAAATTTAAGTTAACGTGCCATCCGGATCATATGTGATTCTCATTTCTATATTTTTTCTATCCTAGGAACGAAAGGAACCTTAAAATTGTGTACGAATGAAAGGAACCTTAAAATTGTGTAAAAAATTACTATGACGCGAACAAGTCACATCACACGTTTTTCGGATTGAAGGGAGAATATTTGATTGTAGCCCACATTTTGTTTTGCAATTCACATTTGGTGTTCTGACGCGGTAACAAGAAGTGCACATGTTTTCTAGAAGCAAAAACTGCTTTAGTCGAGCCGTCAAAATCCACTTTCTCCCCTCAGTCCCACTCACACCCAGACCCGGCGAGCACTATGGCCGCGCCGCCGGCCCACCGCGCCTCGCCGCCGGTGATCCAGGGCGAGCTAGTCGAAGAGATCCTCCTCCGCCTCCCGCCCGACGACCCGGCTTGCCTCCTCCGCTCCTCCGTCGTATGCAAGACCTGGGGCAGCGCCGTCTCCCCCAGCTTCCGCCGCCGCATCCACGAGCTCCACCGCACGCCCCCCGTGCTCGGTTTCCTCCACAACTCGCACGACGAGGGTATGGCCAACTTCATCCCCACCACCGCCTCAAACTTCTTCCTCGCCGCTCCGGACCGCCGGTTCTGGCGGGCCCTCGATTGCCGCCACGGCCGCGCCCTCTTCCTCTCCAGGGGCCGGGATACCAAGGAGCTCCTCGTGTGGGAGCCAATCACGGGCGCTCGGAAGCGGGTACCGGTGCCCGTGGAGTATTGTTGCTCGAGCGCGGCCGTATTCTGCGCAGCGGACGGGTGCGACCACCACGACTGCCTCGGTGGTCCTTTCTGCGTTGTCTTCGTCGACCAAGACACTGAAGTCGAGGAGTATGTCACGGCCGCGTGCGTATACTCCTCGGAGACTAACACCTGGGGCGAGCTGACCTCGATGCACGGCGGGGACTTCATGGACTTTACAGATTATTACAGCCTGCTCGTTGGGAGGTCTCTGATCTACTTCATGTCCGATGTTGGGTTCATCTTGGAGTATGACTTGGCAAGAAATGAACTGGCTGGGATCAACCCACCAGACTTCGAGTCCGACTATGAACAGAGATTTAACCTATCGCTGGCAGAGGATGGAGGGTTGGGACTTGTCCAAGACTTGAATTCACAACTCAAATTGTGGTCAAGGGAAGCAAGTGACCGCACTCATGCACGATGGGTACCGAGCCGGGTCATCTACCTGGGTAATTTGCTCCCAATTGGTGCTCTGGTGGATGGAGGAAGTAGTATATGTGTGGTGGGCTTTGCTGAGGGAGCCAACGTCATTTTCGTTGACACGGTTGTTGGCCTCTTCACAATCGAGCTACTGTCCGAACGGGTGAAGAAGGTCCGTGGTCATAATGGCCACTGTCCACTGATTCCAGTTGTTGGCTTCTACACCCCTGTGTCCCTGAATGAGCAACAGAATCTGTCGATGTTGAACGCTAGTTTGGAGGAAAGAGGGCAGGAGGAGAAAACAGTAGATCAGCCACAACAGCTGTTTGACAATGGGCCGATATCAAGAAGGGAACTTCGTCAACACATTTGAATGCCTCAGCCATCTCCTAGGACCTCGATGACAGGTTAGGCTCTATTCCTATAAGCCACTAGCCCGCTAAAGCGTGCCGATGAACTGGGGAATGTAGCTCCCAAGAGATCCAGTGCTCTTTTGGATCTGTAGTTTCCATATGCCCTTTAGTTGCTGACCCTTTGATTTTTGTGGATTGAGTCATGAGGATTAGTGATGGTTAAGACATTTCTAGGTAATGTGATTGCCCTCTACGGTCATGTGGTTGCCCAGTTGCTGACCCTTTGGCTTTTGTGGTTTGAGTACATTGATGTTTGAAGGGTCAGTAAATCCAGTTATCCAAGTATTACCAGATAACAATACTTCGCTATGATGTGTGTATTGTTATTAGCATCATACTAAATCGCAGTTACTGGAGGAATAGATGCTATCCTGCTTGAGAAATGTTATATGACGGTTCAGTACTTACTAGCTAGTTGTACATATCGCACCGCTCTGCAGTTTAAATCTGTGAAATACTTGCCAGTTCTAAGATAATGCAGTCAACAGCATGAAGTTATTTATCATCGTGTGTCGTCATCAAATTGGTGGATGGAATGATTGTAGCTGTGTTATTCTATCATAGATTACAGTAACTTTCTGTCCTATGTTATAATCAATCTTATTGTCAGGCTTCCACCATATGGAGACAATTCTCTGGAATCTACAGACATGGATGCGGCTTTGCTATACAAAGCTCAAGAGGTGACTGATCCTGTGAGTGATGTTTCCAAGACTGCATGAATGAAGAATCGGTGAAGTGTCCTGCTACAATCAGCGAAGACGATGCTGGGAGCCCAAGCGGTGACTTGTAGCAATGTGATGCTCCACCCTTCAGAGAAAGGCGATTGAACAACGTGTGTGTATATCAATTGTCCCTTTCCCAGACCAGGGGCGGTGTCATGGATGTACTACTGTGTGGTGAAATACACGATTTCACCAAAGTTTGTACAATTCTCAAGTTATTTTCGTATGGGAATTTCGCTTGTATAAAATGTTTCCTCAGAGAATGGGTGGAGCCAACTGAAGCCACTGCTGCTAATCTGGCAGATGCTGGTCCGCACCCACTTTTGTCCAACTTTGAGACAATTAATTTGGGACGGAGGGAGTAGCACACAAAGAAATGACTATGAACAGTTTGCTTTCTAGACACATCTCTTGATTTTTTTCATCATCATTCAGTAGGAAACCATTTAATATAAATTGCTTTGCTAATACTCCACAAACAGAAACTAAAGCAAAGCATTGGATTTCAAGATGGTGTTAAAGATTATAAATTGGCTTACTACTAGTTATTATTCAATTTTACAACTTAGATAGTAGATCATGTCGCAGAAAACAAGATGTGTGTATAAAAAGTCTGTTTGTTGATTCAGCATATTCTGAACCACTGACTCAAAAAATAAATCTTAACTTTGTGCCTTCTGCCAATTACTAGACATTCCTCTCGAATGCTTCACATTCTCTTGTTTTGACTTACTAAATTTTTGGGCAAACCAGAGGGACTGAACATATCTACAATCGCTGTAAATCAGAGGGACTGAACCTAGCAAACTGTATAGTGTCGACTAGTCATCGGTAAAGATCTTGCTGAATTTTCTGTTGGCAAACTGGCAACATCCTAATATGGGAGCACTGAAGATCTTAATAATCCTTTTTTTCACCTACATTAGCTTGTATTCGTACTGACTATGAATTCTTTTCAGGCTAGATCAGATCTGAATATGGAATTCTTCCATTTTATAAGTCTTCTTCCGAGTCATTGCATGAATAAATGGATAGTACCAAACGATCAGGTAATGTGCAGGCTATAGCATTTACAACCATGTTTTCCGTGAAATCTCAGCAATTAGCGTGAAATATCCATGATGCTGTTTCCGTGTAATCTCAGCAATTCTTCTTTGGCTAATGGTAGCAAGTAACATATGTACTTCGTTAGTACTTGTAGTCTTGTACTAGGCTGTGGTCTCTTTGTCATTGGATTGGGGGCATAAGAATAATGAAGTTGAGACTGTTTCCTGTAATGGGTATAAAAACAGAAGGATGGTGATATTTGTGTATTCTTCTAAGTAGTGTTGGGATGCTGCCATTTCTAACCAGAACAGTTTGCATTGTATCAACCATTCTACAAAAACCGGTATGGGCATGAAGCAAATTCCTGGCACCTACACTGTGATAGCTCCTTTTCCTCTCTTCTGGTTACCCAGTGAAATTGAGCGGTACCAACGGTGTACCAACTTTTACGCAAACATTTTCAGATAACTCTAGATGCAAGTATGCCCCATTTTTCAGGTCAGTTTACTTCTGCTAGAATCTATACTGCTCCTTGGCTACTTCTCCTTGTTTCGTGCCGGGAATCAAGCAGTTCTTTGATTAGGCAAGAGACCCAGAATACTCCACAAGGTAAACAAATATTTCTACGTAGCCATGTTTTTCTTAATATTTAGAGATTACAATGGGCAATTCTGACAAAGTTAAGAAGAAGGTGTGCGACCTGCCTTCTGTTTTCTTCAACGACCCGGAGTTGATGCCCATCCTGGCACTGCTCTTACCGCCATTCGCTACGGCTCTGATCAGAACATAAGCGTAGTGCTTAAAGAAATAGGCTCGATTCTTTGCTTAGGTCCTGCAGAGCGTCAGGACTGGCCACCGCGGATGTCTCTGAAGCCAATAACTCGTAGTGATGGCACACAGATCTCACCGGATGCCAGAAACTTGCTACCTGACATCTCGGTATGGTCAGGCCGCGAAGGTACGCGGGAAGTTTTTGGCAAAGGCGTTTCGGGGGATGTCAGGCTAAACAAAAGTAAAAAGAACCAAAAGGATGGTACAAGGACCAGTGACCATGCCCCTCTGAAGCAAAGGGCTGGGGAAGCTTCGTCTGCCTTTATGCTGCTGAAAATCTCAGCATTGTCCCTGGACAGAGCACAACTGCACAAGAGTTCTTCTACAGGGGCGGCGCATAAGAAACGCTGGATATCATCACGGGCTGACTAGACAGGGCCTGAGATTTTACAAGAAGCTCACCCGTGTTTGGGTTTTCGAGGCGTGGGAGGAATGTACCATGAGGCAATGGTACGCCAGAACGGCGACCACGGGATTTGGTTGTTTAAAGGAAATGGCTGTTTTTAGTAGGCTGGTTCATTGCTATGTTTTCTTGAAGCATACTGTTTTCCACGGCCTACTGTTTTCTTGGGTAAATCCTGGGGGCTATGTCATTGCTATGCATGCCTCCGTAAGATTAGCATGATCTTTTCTCTAAAAGAGTTGTATATATAAAAAAACTATCAGCTATAATATCAAACAAGAATAATAGCACATCATATATAGTACTTGCTATGTTTTCTTGAAGCATACTGTTTTCCACGGCCTACTGTTTTCTTAGGTAAATCCTGGGGGCTATGTCATTGCTATGCATGCCTCCGTCAGATTAGCAGGATCTTTTCTCTAAAAGTGTTGTATATAAAAAAAAACTATCAGCTATAATATCAAACACTGGCATCTACATAGGAATAATAGTACATATCATATAGTACGTGGAACCTTGTTCTCGCGGTTGTGCTTCGGTGTCTCCCCCTTGACCAATTTGGTGGAAGGACATGATGGACATTTTACATTAAAAAAATATTTTTTGTTCTAATACGGTGTACCATCCATGCTCTTATACAGATTTATTATGTACAATACGCATATCCAAATTATAAACTGTCCACACACCACTCCTAATCACGTACGAGGCAACGACGTGCCCACAACAACATATAAATTTTGTGTGAATACTTATACACAAAATTCGTAGTTTAAGAAACCATGACGGGTTTATACAGAGCCGCGTACGCCTTAATACGACTTAGTTATTCACAGCCGTCCATGTTAACGAAAGTGTATGGAGCGCCCTCAGCCATCCTTGCATCAACGTTTTATTTTAGGGGGAGACACCGAAGCAGAAGCATCTCGAAAATATGACAAGATTTGTCTCCCAAAAAATCGGCAAGTTAATCTCTTGTTATGCTACGCGTATTGTTATCAACATCGTACAAAATTGCAATTACTGGAGGAATAGATGGTTGGAGAAATGTTATATGTGGTTCCAGTGTTAGCCAAAATTTGCATCATTCTGACTCTAGGACTGGAACCTATCCAAGACTTGGATTGGACCTCAAATTGTGGTCAAGGGAGGCCAATGACGGCACTGATGCACGATGGGTACTGAGCCGGATAATCTACCTGCGCAATTTGCTCCCAGTTGGTGCTCTCATGAAAGCAGCAAGTAATATGTTCGTGTTGGGCTTTGCCGAGGGTGCAAACGTCATTTTCGTTGACAGGGTCATTGGCCTCTTCACAATCGAGCTACTCTCTGAACGGGTGACGAAGGTGTACGGAAATAATGGCTTATGTCGATTGATTCCAGTTGTCGGCTTCTACACCCCTGTGCCGCAGCATGAGCACCAGGATCTGCCAGTGTTGAATGCTAGTGTCGAGGAAAGAGGGGAGGAGGAGCAGGAGCAGGAGCAGTAGAGAACAGCAGATCAGGCACATCAGCTGTTCGGCAATGGGCCGAATGCTATCAAGGAGGGAACTTCGTCAATGCGTTTGAATGTGTCAGCCATGTCCTTGGACCTCCATGGCAGGTTGGGATTCTATTGCTATAAGCCTCTAGCCCCGCACAAGCTAGCATTGCCCCTACGGGGGCAATGCTAGCTTACGGGTAACCTGTAGAAAGGTTAATTTTCGGACATGTTAATTCCATTTATGGTAACTTCATATTAGGTAATATTCTACCTCCTTAGCAATTCATGAGCCAAAACAAGTAGCATCTGTTTGGGAAAAAGGAATCATAAGACAAATGGAAAGCAAAGAAAGGAAAGAGACACGGAAAAATAGAGAAAAAATTATGCATATGGGTGGGCCCTACTCGTTGTATTTAATGCATGTGCAATCAGCTGAGAACAAGGGAAATTAACCTTGGCAATGATCGCCCGTGAAAGAGTATTCCTGGGACTGTAGGGGGATGTAGTTCCTAACTGATCTAGTGCTCTTTTGGGTTTGATGTTGTTTCTTTTGGATCTGCTGTTGTTTCCATATCCTGTTAAAGAAATGGCGAACGCTCTACGTAGGTCGCCCTACGCGAGCCCGATCCTAGGTCCCCTCATGTGCCATTAGATCAGCATCCAACGGCCACAAATCAGCAAAACGTGTTTTTTCATTTACCCCCTTCCGTTTTTTGATATAGAACCCGCAGTCAATAGCAGCCCCACTTAAGCGAAGGGGTATATCGCGTTGCCCCCGGTCATCTCGATAATTACAGCAGAACTGCCATTGCAACAAATTCACTCGAGTCGCAACAAAAATTTATCGCTCCGTGTATAAAAAAAAAATATTGCAACAAATTGTTTCGAAACAAAATCGAAAAATATAAGTAATGTTACAAAAGAATAGTTAAATAATGTGTTTATTTCATTGCAACAAAAAAAGTTCAAGCAATTCAACAAAAATCACAACCTTTTGCAACAAAAAAATTTATTTGCATCAACTAAAAAGTTGGTAAGCAACAAAATAATTTGTCACCGTTCCAGTTGTAACAAAAATTATCCCCTATTTCAACAAAAAAAAAAACGACAGCAACAATAAAATCACATGTTTACAACATGTGAAGGAGCGAACAAAAACATATCATTCCCAATGAATTCTGAACATGTATACGCATTTCTTACAAAATCATCCAGGAAAACATTGCAACATATCGCTTGTGTTTTCTCAACAGAATACGTGCAAATTTGTTACAAAATTTAAAGACGTACGCAACATCCATAAAAAATGATGAAGTCACTTAGCGTATATAACCACGTGAAGTGGGCTGTTGAAAAAAATATTTTGAGGCGAAAATTAGGCCAAAAAGTCAAATTGCGGCTAATTGGGCCTAGTTAGGCTGGCCCAAGTAGGCTGTCCATGCACAAAAGAACCCAGGAAGCAAAGGGACCTATGTTTGGCAACGTTAGGCCCCCCTAGAATAAGCATTTTCCTAAAGAAATGTTATATGCCGTTCCAGTACTAGGTAGTTGCAATATCCTGTTAAAGGAATGTTATATGCCGTCCAGTACTAGGTAGTTGCAAATATCTCATCACTCCCCAATTTATTCGTATATACTTCATAATCTGTGAAAACCCTAGCCAGTTGTTAGAAATGCAATCAACAGGACGAAGCTAGCACCTTGTATCATCATCATACTGGTGGGCGGAATAATAATAGTTGTGATGTTCTATCATACAGTAGATTACAGTAATTTCCTGCCTGATGCTATAACCTCAATAACAATGGACTGAAATTTATGCCTGTATTGTCAGGGTTCCATTGTGCGGAGACGCTACCCCAGCATACCTACAGCGGTATACTAGAAGTCTGGGGGGAACGCTTCTGGTAGTGGTTTTCAACACACTTGTTTTTTCGAGGACCCCGGGGGGCGGCAAAATGCCCCCACCGTTTATTGATTACTTGAGGACGATGTTAGATGCCAAGATCACTAGGTCTAGATGACTACGGTCTAAACATGAATCTCTGTGAATGAATTGAGAGAGAGAGAGAGAGAGAGAGAAGATAGAGACATAGAGGGGAAGAGACCACCTTCAGAACCTTTCGACGACGATGGGGTGTCGGTGGTGGACATGATGGCGTTGGTGGTGCTTTTCGTGAGCCTTGCGCTTACCCTAGATCGGAAGGGATATGGGTGGGATGTCTGGCGGCGCGGTGAACCTCGTACCGTGTGCCCCGACCCCCACCTTCTTTATAGCGCGCAGGTCACAGGGGCCCACCAACCATTAGGGTTGCGCGCCCCCGATCAGGGCGCGTGAGAACAAGTCCGAGCAGGCCGTTGGGCCTCCTCGGGTGAGATCAAACTAACATTCTCCCCCTTGATCTCAACTTTTACTTTTGTCTTTATACCTTTTACTTTTACTTGTTTCATCACATATTGGTACATAGAGCATATTTCATCGTCACAGCTCAATTGCCGATAGAATCAGACAGCCACAATATACCTTTCTGTTTTGAAACAAAAACTATTACTTTTCGGGCCTCTCTCAATCCAGGAATCATAGGCTTTCCATTAAACCCATGCCGGCTATGTGATCTTTGAACACACTGGGTGGTAAGCCTTTCGTTAGCGGATCCGCAAGCATATTATTTGTCTTTATATGCTCGAGACTTATAGTTTGATCCTGGATTTTATCCTTCACAACATAATACTTTATTTCTATTAGCTTTGTAGCATTACTCGACTTGTTGTTGTGAGCATAGAATAGTGCGGGCTGGTTGTCACAATACATCTTTAGTGGTTTGCTAATGCAATCTACCACTTTCAAGTCGGGTATAAATTTCTTTAACCATATCGCCTGCCCCGTGGCCTCATAACATGCTATAAATTCCGCATACATCGTGGATGATGCAACTATTGACTGTTTGGAGCTTCTCCACGCAATAGCTCCTCCTGCGAGAGTAAACACGTATCCTGGCGTGGATTTTCTACCACCTTTGTCTCCCACAAAATCAACATCTAAATACCCTCTTATCTCTAGGGAATCAGACCTTCTGTATGTTAGCATGAGGTCCTTGGTGCCTTGCGCATAACGCAATACTTTCTTTACCATTTTCCAGTGCTCCGTGCCAGGATTCTCTTGATATCTACCGAGTACCCCGGTGATAAAAGCTAAGTCAGGACGAGTGCACACTTGTGCATACTGTAAGCTTTCAACAGCCGAAGCATATGGTACTGATTTCATTTGATCGATCTCATATGGGTTCTTGGGACATTGGAATTTCCCAAAACTATCGCCCTTGACTATAGGAGCAGGTGTGGCAGAACTCGCATGCATATTATACTTTTTTAGAACCTTCTCAAAATATGCCTTCTGCGATAGTCCTAAGACCCCATTCCTTCTATCTCGGTGAATCTCTATGCCCAAAACATATGAGGCTTCACCAAGATCCTTCATATCAAGTTCGAGGATAAGAACTTCTTTGTTTCTCGTAGAAGACTGACATCACTGCTAGCAAGCAAGACATCATCCACATACAAGATTAGGAAAATGTATTTCCCACTTTTGAACTTTGCATAAATGCAGTTATCCTCAACACTCTCTTTAAATCCAAAACTCTTTATTGTATCATTGAATTTTAGATACCACTGTCTAGAAGCCTGCTTTAATCCATAAATGGATTTCTTTAGACGACATCCCATATCTTCCTTCCCTTCCATTATAAACCCCTTGGGTTGTTTCATGTAGACTTTTTCTTTTAGATCTCCATTCAAAAATGCCGTCTTTACATCCATTTGATGTAGCTCTAAATCAAAATGTGCAACTAGTGCCATTATGATTCGGAAGGAATCCTTACATGAGACCGGCGAAAATGTCTCATTGTAATCTACCCCTTCTCTTTGTATAAATCCTTTTGCCACAAGACGTGCTTTATACTTTTCTACATTCCCATTATAGTCATACTTTATTTTGTACACCCATTTACATCCTACTGTTTTGGCTCCTTTAGGAATATCCTCTAAGTCCCAAACATCGTTGGAACTCATCGATTTCATTTCATCTTCCATAGCCTCCACCCATTTAGATGAGTGACGGCTTCTCATGGCTTCTTCATATGAGGTGGGATCACCTTCCTTATGAGCCGTTTCTGTGTTATAAACTTTATCATCACTAGAAATAGCTGACTTTTTACGTCTTGTAGACCTTCCGAGGCCTTCATTCTCTTGTTCATGTCGTGCCTCAACTTCTGGCACATCCTCTTGAGAAGACTGATGCTCCTCCCTTTCATGCTCAACTTCGGGTTCGGTCGGCTCCTGAAGGGCAGGTTCCGAATCTTCACCTCTAGGTGTCATGGTTGGATTCACAACAGGTGCTTGCACTGCAACCTCAGGGGTTGACAATGCAGGTACAACAGGTAGCGAGAAAAATGGCTCTTGAATCATCCGATTAGGTGCACACACTCTCTTCTCATCAAGAACAATTTTCCGAGCTTCCATGCTCCCCCTCATCATTTCGTCCTCTAAGAAGACCGCATGTCTCGTTTCTACAAACTTTGTGTATCTGGACAGCAGAAACTATAACCTTTTGATCTATTAGGATAGCCAATGAAATAGCAACTCACTGTTTTGGTATCTAACTTTGCAATTTTTGGATTAAACACTTTTGCCTCAGCTGGGCTCCCCCATACCGTCAGGTGTTGTAGGGATGGAACTTTTCCTGTCCACAACTCCTACGGTGTTTTGGGCACCGACTTGCTTGGTACTCTGTTGAGAATGTGAATGGCGGCTTTAAGTGCCTCCATCCATAATCCCACTGGCAAAGTGGAATAACTCATCATACTGTGCACCTTATCCATAAGAGTACGGTTACGCCTTTCAGCTACTCCATTTTGCTGAGGTTCGCCCGGCATTGAATACTAGGCTACTATTCCATTCTCATGTAAGAACCTTGCAAAAGGTCCAGGGACTTGGCCATATGGAGTGTGTCTGCCGTAGTACTCCCCCCACGGTCAGATCTCACTAGCTTTATTCTTTTATCATGTTGATTTTCAACTTCAGCCTTGAATATCTTAAATTTATCCAACGCTTTAGATCTTTCTTTAATTGTATATATGTATCCATATCGGGAGTAATCATCTGTGAACGTTATAAACGAGTCATAACCGTCCACACTTTTCACAGGAAATGTTCCATAAATATCGGTGTGAATAATTTCTAGTGTTGCTGTACTTCGGTTTGCACCCTTTTTAATTTGCTTTACATACTTTCCTTTAATGCAATCAATGCATTGCTCTGTTTCTGAGAACTCTAGCGGAGGAAGAATATCATTTTTGATTAGTATTTCTATTCTCCCCCTCGAAATATGGCCCAAGCGACAGTGCCATAATTTCGATGAGTCATGAGTTCTCTTTCTTTTCTTTTGTTCGTTATTCGACCCAGAAACATGCTCATTCACTTTACACACAGAATAAACTTTTTCACGCAAAGATAATAAATAAAGCTCATTGTGGAGGTAAGCAACCCCCACATGAATATTATTACACCATAAGGCACATTCGCCATGTTCAAAATAACACTCATAATTGTCTTTATCTAAGCGTGATACACTGATAAGGTTTCCTGTGTAGTGAAGGAACAAACAAAACATCTCTAAGCAGAATAGTGAAACCATCAGCTAGATCCAAGGAGATGTTGCCAACAGCTTCCACGTCTGCTTGAACTCCATTAGCGACCTGAATGCATCTTTCGCTTATTAGCGTGGTCTGGGTCGAACTGAATCCCTGTAAAGAATTTGCAACATGAACAGTTGCACCTGAGTCAATCCACGATGTAGATTTGGAAAACTGTGTATACATGGATTCATTGACAAAGGAAACAACATTGTTACCTTTCTTTGCCATTATGTACTTTAGATAGTTTGCGCAATCTTGCTTATAATGGCCAGTCTTTTTGCAGTAGAGACAAGTGTCTTTGTCCACTGGAAAAGACCTCTGTGGGTGCTGATGCTGCTGCTGATGGGGACCTTTCCCATGTGGTTTTGAAGGAGAACCAGTATGACTTTGACTATAGTTTCTTTTCTTATTATCCCTCACATAGTTCACAGAACCACCATGTGAGGGTTTAAGTTTGTCCTCCTCTTGAACACACATAGCAATAGTCTTTTCAACATCCCGTTTTTCAGGGGCCATGTTGTAGTTTATCACAAAATTGTCAAACTGACTTGGCAGCGAAGCCATGATCAGATGAACAAGCAGTGCTGGCTTGAGCTCAAGATCAGCATCCATGGGCTTAAGTTTCGCAGCCTTGTTGCTCATCCTTAGGGTGTGTTCGTTTTTTGGACGGGATGGAATGAGTGGAACCATTCCACCCCATTCCATTCCCTTCGTCCCATCCCATCTCATCCGTGCGTTCGGTGTGTCTAGAAAAAAGAGAATGGAACAACCAGGAATTCTCTAAATTTCAACTAATTAGAACCTAATTAGTCTAAATTTATTAATTAGAGCCTAATTGATTTACATCTACCCTAGCCCAACCCCATCCGACGTCCTCCACCGCCCCCGTCCGGCGACCTCCGCCCCCCGTCCCCGTCCGGCGACCTCCGCCCTCGTCCCCGTCCGGCGACGTCCGCACCTGGGCGAGCATGGCCACCGCGCGTGGGCTCGCCGGCCACCGCCGCGCCTGGGCTGGCTGGCTCGCGCCTCCGGCCACATGGCCGCCGCACTTGGGCGAGCATGGCCGCGGCGCCTCGGGTCGCATGGCCGCAGCGCGTGGGCTCGCCGGCCACCGCGCCTCGGGTTCGCTGGAACACGCCTCGGGCCGCCGCGTCGCCTGCTGGCCGTCCGCCTCGAGGAACAAGTAGAGGGGTCGCGCCTTCGGTGAGCAGGGAGGAGGACAGCGCCGACGGCGAGGAGGGAGGAGGGCGGCGCCGGCGGCGAGCAGGGAGGAGGACGGCGCCGGCGGCGAGTAGGGAGGAGGACGGCGCCGTTCGCGAGCAAGGAGGAGGACACCACTGGGGGGAAGATAGGCGTTAGCTGTGCGGGAGGAAAAATTAGGCGATGACAGGCACCCGTTCCACCTCGTCCGGCCGATTCGGCCGGATGGGTGGATTCCGCATCTTGGGCGAATATGCCTTTTTGAGGCACCGGTTGGTTGCACTTAGTGCTAAAACCGAACGCTAGAATGGATCCTAGGAATGGAACGGTTCCATTCCGTTCCAGGCAATCCCAGAACCGAACACACCCTTAGTATGTGCTCCCGGATGCCATGTGCACCTCCGGTGTACTTTTCTGTTACCAGTTGTTTGATCAACTGGGTGTCATAAACCTTTGAAGAGCAAGTGAACTTGCTCTTTATCTTTTCTAAGTACTCCGTAACGGAAGCACACTCTGCAATTGAGCCCATGATTGTGTTCTCAATTGTATTCTTTGTAAATGCCATGCACTTTTTATTGGTTGTTAGCCACTTTCTGTTTTCAATAGAATATGCCAACTCCAAAGGAGCATGGTCTCTTTTCTTTCTTTCCCATGTAACATCATCATCAGTTGCCTCTTTAATAGGATCTTTTGGCATGACAGGCTGTGCAGTGTCCACAGCCGAGTCAACCTCTGCACAGATGAAGGCAAATTCCACCTTCTTCCTCCACTCACTGTAGTTGTCGCCTCTCAGGGTCGGGACGTCCTTGATGCATGTCATCAAGTAGAACCCTCCTGAAAACCACAATGAAGTGAGAAAAACAACAACAATTGCATGTAATAATCCAACGTTCGTTAAAATTATAACACACAACTGTTTATGCAATTATGACTATATCACCGTTGGGCAGAAAATAGCAATAAAAGCATATATGACACTATAAGAATTAATTATGATAATGCTGTTAAGAACATTGGTTATTTAATAACATAAATCATAATTATCACTTTAACATGCTCTTAAAAATAATTCTTACTTTAATCCTATTTTCTTTATTTAAGAGCACTTTTATTCAATTTGCAGCGGAAAACATGAATAATAAATTCATACGCTTTTTTACTTTATACAAGTGTTTCTTTTACTTGTGTATGCCCTAAACAATAATTTAGTTGGAAAGAATTGAGTAGGAAAAAACTAGAACAAATTTTCCCAAAAAATGGACCAATTACTATTAATTCTGCTTCTGTAATTAAAAAAAATAACAGAACAGAAAAAAAACGGTGAAAAACTCGTCCTAAACAACAGTACGGCCCACGGGCTGGCTATTTCTTAGCGCGCGCGCGGACGAAAGCTATCTGGCGCTCAGCGCCCCTCATCTCTAAGGGAAA
Source organism: Alopecurus myosuroides (assembly GCA_028641055.1). NCBI lineage: Eukaryota > Viridiplantae > Streptophyta > Magnoliopsida > Poales > Poaceae > Alopecurus > Alopecurus myosuroides. The sequence goes on from JAPCYS010000330.1 coordinate 35,330, forward strand.
AGCTCAGCGGCCCACGCCTCCTCGTGTGAATCTACGCTGGGGGTCGCCCACGCTTTATCTCTTGCCGCATGGGCCAGAAACCCATCGGCCCACTCTGCACCCCAGCAGCTCTTGCTGCTTCTCTCGCGCGCGAGCGACACGGTAGTGGCACTACTACGAAAATGGCTATAGGAGTGATGATACCCGTGACGCACCAGCAAAACGGCGTGTCACGCCTAATAGCCGTGGCGCACCACGGTTTGGTGCTTCACGCCTATGGGCATACCCGTGACGCACCAAACAAACGGTGCGTCACGGCTATAGGTGGGTGTTCGGTGGATACCATAGCCGTGGGCAAAGATAGCCGTGACGCACCGTATGTTTGGTGCGTCACGGGTATTGCAATAGCCGTGACGCACCAAACATACGGTGCGTCACGGCTATGGTATCCACCGAAATGTTCCCTCCACACCCCCCCCCCCCCGGGACCGCCTTTCTAGTTTTGTCACGGAAGAGTTCCATGTCTAAAAATCATCAAAAAATAAATTCCTTATAGATGCACGGAGAGTTTAATGTATATTTTTTTAACAAATTTTGAAATACGTATTTCGACTTTCTGAGCAAAAGTTCGTTAAAAAAAAGTAAAATGGGCATAACTTTTGCATACGATGTCGGAATTTAAAGTTCAATATACCAACGGAAACTAGAGAAAAAAAGGAATCCAACCTCACTCGCCTTTGGCCTGAGAGCCTTTTTTAGATTCTCCAAATTCCGAAAGGAAAAAAAGTTATAGCCGTTTGAAGATTTTTGACTAGAAATTAAAAATAAAAAAAGATAGGCGTGACGCACCACATGTATGGTGCGTCACGACTAAGTAAAATAGGCGTGACGCACCACATGTATGGTGCGTCACGGCTAAGTCTGGGCAGAAATTTTCAAATTTCAAACCCGGGAGAGGCCACCCACCTATATATACTCCACTTCCTCCACTCTTCTCCATTCCCTTCTCATTTCTTCTTCCTCCACTCTCCATTCTCTCTTTTCCCTTCCTCCTCCTACCACCACCACCACCACCACCGCCACCACCACCACCACAACCACCACCACCACCACCACCACCTCACATCCACTCCGGCGACCACCTCTACTCCGGCGACCACCTCCTCTCCGGTGACGTCCTCTCCGGTGACCTCCTCTCCGGCGACCACCTCTACTCCGGCGGCCTCCTCCTCTCCGGCGACCACGACCACCTTCTCTCCGGTGGTCACCTCGACTCCAGCGACCACCTCCTCTCCGGCGGCCTCCTCCTCTCCGGCGACCACGACCACCTTCTCTCCGGCGGCCACCTCCACTCCGGCGACCACCTTCTCTCAGGCGGCCATCTCCACTCCGGCGGCCTCTCCGCTTTCGTTTTTCAAAATTTCAAAATTTTGGGCGGCCAGATCTGGATCTAGATCTAGATCTGGATCTGTCCCGCTTTTTTTTTTAATTTCGAAATCAATAGCCGTGACGCACCAAACAGGAGGTGCGCCACGGGTAACTAAAGATAGCTGTGACGCACCAAACAGGCGGTGCGCCACGGGTAAACGAGATAGCCGTGACGCACCAAAAATAGGTGCGTCACGGCTATTTTAATAGGCGCGGCATGATAGCCGTGACGCGCCCAGGTGCGTCACGGATAAGCTAATTGGTGCGTCACGGGTAAGCTTTTTCCTAGTAGTGTGGCCCACGGCCCAGCTACGCGCGCCCCATGCCTCTGCTCTCTTTCGGCCCGAAAGGCCCGGCAGGCGCTAGGGTTTGCATCTGCGCTGTCGATATTGATCGGACGGCTGTCCGTCCTTATCGCTGGGAGAAAACGAGGACGCAACCGCCCCCCGAGTAACCCTAGCCTCCATTCGTTTCCCGAGCGAAACGCTCGCTCTTTTCTGTCTGTGCCTCTCGCGCTCGTGGCGACGGAAAGAAACGCAACGGCCGCCGGCCGCAACCGCGCCGTGCGCGCGCCGCCACCATAGACGGCGAGAGCCGCCGCTGCCTTTCTCTTCTCTTGACCTCCCCCTTTCTCCACTCCTCTGAACTGCATGATGGAGAGTGAGAGAGCTCTCGGTCGCGCGTCTGACGGTGACTCGTGGCGTTGTTGCCTCCCTCTTCGCCGGCGGTGCGTTCCCCTTGCGGTGAGCGCACCTCCATCGAACGGAGAGGTTGCCGGTCCTTTCCTCCCTGGCGGTTCTTCGGCCCGGGCGCCTCGGCTTGCCGAGGCGCGCCCGAAATCGAGAGGAACAGCGCGGCCGTGGTGGCGGCGCACTGTTGTCGGTGAGCAGTTCTTTTTCCCTTCCCCTTCTCTCCGTTAGGGTTAGGGTTTCTATTTGGGGATTCTCTTTTCTTTGTTACTTTTTCTTTCACCGAAACATACTAGAGCTTAAGCATGGCTCTGATACCAATGTTAGATGCCAAGATCACTAGGTCTAGATGACTACGGTCTAAACATGAATCTCTGTGAATGAATTGAGAGAGAGAGGGAAGAGAGAGATAGAGAGGGGAACAGACCACCTTCAGAACCTTTCGACGACGTTGGGGTGTCCGTGGTGGACATGATGGCGTTGGTGGTGCTTCCAGTGAGCCTTGCTCTTACCCTAGATCGGAAGGGATATGGGTGGGGTGTCTGGCGGCACGGTGAACCTCGTACCGTGTGCCCCGGCCCCCACCTTCTTTTTATAGCGCAGGTCACAAGGGCCCACCAACCATTAGGGTTGGGCACCCCCGATCAGGGCCAGTGAGAACAAGTCCGAGCAGGACGTTGGGCCTCCTCGGGAGAGATCAAACTAACATACGACCCAGCTGGTCACAACACAAATGATTTACACCAGTTTTACAGGGAGAACGAGAGGGGAGAAGAGCTAATTCAGTAGCTGGAATTTTACACACACATTAGCAAGTAGGAGCGTATGGTATCAAGCGCCCTGCGATCAGCAGGGGGAAAACGTAAGCGCCACAAGGACAGATCATCCGCTATTCGCCTGAGAACATCCGGAGCGGTGCATGTACAAGAGTTTAAGACGAGGTCGTTCAGGGCCATCCAAATCTGCCAGAGAATCGCGGCCACGCAGGCCTGCCAAATCCTCGGAGGAACCGGCAACGGGGCATCGATGTCCCAAACTGAGTGGAAGTCGTCCACGCGGGCGTCTACCCTCCTCCAAATCTCGGCAGAGGACGGGCAGTCGAAGAAGATGTGGCGGGAGGTCTCCGAGCCGCCGCAGCCCTCGCATGCACTCGAGTGCGTGCAGTGCTTGACGAAGAGGTTGTCGCGGGTGCATAGGTGATGGCTAGGTTGAGACTCCAAGTGCAGAGTGTGTAGCTAGTGGCAAGCCTTCTTCCCCACGAGGGTGACTCGAGGGTTTATATCGAACTCTTGGGGAGCCAATATTTCAGCAGTTGTCTTCCAAGCTTCCTCCAGGATCCTGCAAACAAGTAGAAAATTTTGTGCCCTCAACCTCACCAAGTGGTTGTCAAGCACAAGGTGTGAGACTTCTAAATTGCAATGCAAAACTGAAAGTAAATGTGCAATAATTAAATCTACTACTAAATGCAAATGAGAAAATAAATATGCAATGGATTGTTTTTGTATTTTTGTGATGCAAGTGGTGATGGAGATAATGTAAATTCGAATTGGAGATGCAAGTAAAGTAAAGTGCAAGTAAAGTAAATTGCAACAAAGTAACTAGAGTGTTTTCTTATAATTAAAATAGGACCGGGGTTCATGGTTTCACACTTGCATTCTCTAAAATAAAGTGGTAGACGGTGGACATAAAGAATTACATCTGAGATTACAATAACATGTTTAACATTGAGTACTTTCATATGGGCATCACGTCCTAGCATAGAGATATCTACGGTCATATTGATCCCTCTTATACTCCACCAAGATGCGAAATAAATCATAACACCTCGATAATTAAGGAAAAACCAGAGTATAGCTTTAAGCAATGTGACATGAAGTTGAAGTAATAACTTGCTAGATCTAGTCATGGAGATTGATTAGTGTCACTTCAAATCCCCAGTAACAAGGTACTCCTTTTTATCCCTAGTGAGGTAACTAAGAAAGGTTTAACAAAACCTAAGTGGATCGCTGAACTTCTGCCACTTTCACAGCACTAGCCACCCCCCGTTACTCCAACTAATGCACCCATCACCCCACACACACTCTCAAGAACTAGAATGATCAAAGCTAGCAAATAAGAACGGGGTACATAAGATACATCTACTCAAATAACTCAAGAGAATCAATTGCAATCTCAGATTCAATAACTCATAGAAAAGATCCACCACATAGGAATTACAACGATGCTCGTAATCATGTGAGGCAGCTCATACATATCTAATTAGTGAAGCACATAGAGAGAGAGAGAGAGATACAAGTGCTACTTCCACGAACCCATAGACCTAGGGTGGACTACTCCCTCTTCATGGAGATGTCGATGGAGATGACGTTGGAGGGGTAGGAGATCACACCGGCGGCGCCCCACCGGAGTTTTCCCCCTCCAATCTGGAACTTCTGGTCTCTGTTTCGGTGTTTCGGCGGCGCTCCCTCCGTAAGGGTACGGCGGACCCTTTTTATAGTCGGGTTTAGGTCAAGACGGAGTCGGTAAGTCGAAGATGGAAGGAATTGGGGCCACAGGGGCCAAAAGGGGGCCTCTCGCGCGGCCAAGGAATCTGGCCGCGTGGAGGGTCCTCTTTTGGGCCTCCTTGCCCAATTCTCGTGGATCCTTCGCCCGCAAGTCTTCTCCTTCCAAGAAAATGACCCCCGCAGATTTTCAGGTGATTTCGCGGAAGTTTGCCCCCTGAAACGTCAAAAATATAGAAAACTGGGTTTCTGACAGGCAGGGTTAATTCCATAAAAGTTGGGGGACTTTGTAATTTAACCCCAAAATACTATAAAACATTGAATTATACCTTATATGATGCAATATGTAATAGAAAACCATGTGAAAATATGCAAATTCATCTATGCATTTTACATGCATCAATAGGCGATCGAGCCTCAAGGACCAAACAACGAGGGCGGAGGCATCGGAGCATCCGTTGATGGAGGTCTTGTAGTAGACTAAGCGGGAGCTGAACTTCCTAGAGTCACCCCACACAAGGATGCGAGTGTGATCCACACCAGAATGTGTGACAGGTGCCAGTTTGGCGAGGAGGGAGGAGCGCTCCATGTCCGCCACCCTTGTAAGGCGGGGGTGAAGATGAAGCCCCTGCGCAAGGACAGCGTCCACAGAGGCATTGCACTGGGTAACGTGCGAGAACAAAGCCGGGAACTGGAAGCGGAGCGGCCCTCCGCTCATCCAATTGTCATCCAGAAAGCGGTGGCACGGCCGTCGCCGACGGTGCAAGTGGTGGTAGCTAGACCTATAGTGGGGAAGCATTGGCGAACGATACACTCAATAAAGAGGGGTTAGAGGAAATATCTCCCAAGTCCGTCTTGGAGTGGTGGTGGTACCAGAGCTTCCCCGACAGCGGCTCCCTCGAGTGAAGCTTGTGGACGGAGTTTATGAGGAGGACCGGATTTTGAAGGTGAAGGTCTAGGACCAAAGACACCTTCCTGCACAGACAAGCAAACCTTATCCCACACAATTAAACAACGAGCACCCGAACACGAATCCTTGCCGGTCCAAAAAAAGGCATGATGCCTTTTGTCCAGACTCTCGAACACCTTGTGGAAGCAAGTAGGAGCACATGAAGGAGGTAGCAAGGTTATTTAAAACAACGTTACATAGGACCCTACGCCCACCGGAGGAAAGAAGCATCACCTGCCAACAGAGAGCCTATGGTCGAAAGAAGCGATGAGGGATGAGAAGGCAGAGTTAAGGAGTTTGAGGGGGGGAAGGGGAAGGCCGAGATAGTTTTGAGGGAAGTAGAGATGGGGCATTGGAAGATGGAGGAGAAGAAGGTAGCTTCAGCAGGTCCAACATTCATGGGAACGAAGCAGTATTTATGAAAGTGATCGCAAGCCTAGTGGGAGACGCAAAGTCATCAGAATGGCTTTGAGGTGGATAGCCGCATCCAGAGTGGCCCGGAAGAGGATCAGCGTGTCTTCGGCATATTGAAGAACAGCCGGGGCGAGAGAGACGTCGATAGGGTGGGCGAGCAACCCAAGAGAGAAGGCATGCCTGATCATACGCTGGAGGACGTCAGCAACGATAATGAAGAGGTAGGGGGAAAGAGCTACCCCTTGGCGAAGTGAAAGTAAAGTATAGGCACCTATAGGGGGGGTGAATAGGTGTTACGACCAATTTTAATTTTTCTTAAGGTTTAGGCTTGACGATAAGGTAAATTCTCTAGATAATGCAACTAGTGGTGAATTTACCTATATGACAAGTCAAGCAATTAATGCAACGAGTACAAGTAAGTAAAGAGAGGGAGGAACGAGGTAACCGATGGAAGCACACGGAGTCACGATGTATTCCCGAGTTCCTCCTTGTTAAGGGAGTACGTCTCGTTGGAGGGGTGTGAGCTCGCCACGAAGGCCTACTCAACGCCACAAAGGCTTCACCCTATTCTCCGATGAACTCCGCCACAAAGGCCTAGTTCACCTTCCACTATTGAACCCCTTTGAGGCGGGGATCAAATCCTTTACAAACAACTTGGGGCACACACCCACAACCAAATTGGGGGCTCCCAACTCTTCTTGAATCACCAACAAGTAACAAGGTGCCTAGGTTCTCCACAAGAGGAAACCCTAGGCAAGATCCCTCAAGCTAGAGAGGGGGAAATGAAGAACGGCTCGGTGAAGATGTAGATCGGGGCCTTCTCCTTCAATCCTCCAAAGATCTTATAGATTGGGTGGAGGGATTGGGAGTTATGAGAGATTTGGTGAGTTCTTTAAATGCTCATAAATGCTAAGAGGAAGAACTAGATCTTGGGGAAGAAGAGGAGGGGTATTTATAGCCCCTCCTCACAACTAGCCGTTGTGCAGGAAAAAGGGTACCGGAATATCCGGTCCAAGTTTGGACCGGAATATCCGGTCAGCTTGCTCCACGCAGATCTGCAGAACTATACCGGATTATCCGGTTGTTCCGGAATAATCCGGTACAAATAATCCGGTAGGTGCCAGCACGCATAACTTCTAGTCCTTAGCCATTTTTCCACTTCTTCAACAGCAACCGGAATATCCGGTATGGATATGAAATATCAGGTACGAATAATCTGGTTGACTCCAGTAGCTCCAAGATTCCAGTCCTTAGCAGTTTTTCGCAGCACCCGGAATATCCGGTCCAGGATGAATAATCCGGTCCAAATAATCCGGTTGACTTCTGTAAGCGAAACTTCCAGTCCTTAGCAGTTTTGCGCAGCACCCGGAATATCCGGTCCAGCATGAATAATCCGGACCAAATAATCCGGTTGGCTTCTGAACGCAAATCTTCCAGTCCTTAGCCATTTTTGCGCTCCTTCAACAGCAACCGGAATATCCGGTCCAATATGAAATATCCGGTCCGAATAATCCGGTTGGGTTCTGTCCCAAAACTCTCAGGCCAAACTTCACCGACTTTTCGGTGATCGATGCCGATGTTAAGTATAACACCTGCATGCTAAACACCTCGATAAATAATGTACTTAGTATTGTTAACTAACACACAAAACACTGGGAAAACGAAATGCACTTTCAATCTCCCCCTTTTTGGTGTTAGATGACAATACTAAGATTTGCAATAAAACCTTGACAAGAACATGTTTGAAACATGATGGAAACGTCTCCCCCTATCTCTATGCATATCTTTTGTTTGCCTCAAATGCAAATAGATGCAATGATGTAAGGGGAGAAATTTCCAACAAGTGGCAAACATGTCAATGAACCAATACCACTAATAAGTTGAGAGTAAGATAGAAGTATATACCTTGTGCGAAGATAATATGTCCAAGTAAAACCAAGCACAATAATAGATAATACACCTCAACATATCAGATAGATAACCATAGCCACTAACATAGATAATCCATGATAATATCCAAATAACCAACATAGTCTCACACACACAATAGCACATATAGTTTTAACGAGACAATAAACGACATAAGTTCACGAAAAAGAAGATACTAAAATGGACACAAGCTCTCAAAGAATGATAAAAGCAAATGCTTGTGCCCGAACCCATGCAAATCCCGTAGTCTAATAGCTACTTCTCCCCCTTTGGCATCGAGACACCAAAAAGGAGGGAAATAGCTAATCTAACGTCCCAGACACGGTCTAAGTATCCGACTCGCCTCCAGACTCCTGCTCAGCATCAGACTCCTCATCCTCATACTCCTCCTCCTCATCATCCTCATCATGAGCTCCAGAAGCAGTATCCTGAGTAGACCGGAGAGCCGCCTCAATGCTCTCCCAAGGAGTGCAATCCTCAGCAGACCAAGCAGAGAAAGACTGAGCAGTGAGAGGAGCAGGTACATCACCAGTGCCACCACTCACGTGGTGGAGAATCTGTCGCTGTGAGCTAGCCATGGCAGTGTCCCTGCGATACGCCCTGTACTGCTCCTTGTGGATATCCACCTTCATGCAGAGCACGTTGCGCTGAAACCAGGAGAGCTTCCTGACGTGGCGCAAGGTGCTAGTATCAGAAACGGGCGCCCTGGGCGCAGACTGAGAGCCAGTAGAAGGACCTCCCATAGAGGGACCACCCTCAAAAGGAGCACTCTGAG
>JAPCYS010003840.1:0-43745 GCA_028641055.1 Alopecurus myosuroides
CTCTTTCACATCGACACTGCTATGAGGAACAACAAGAAATTGGACATTTTGGATTTCATGTGGCATGAGATGAGGACTGTGGTTTGTGACAAGAGGGTACCCATCTATGGCTCCTACCTTCAGATCCTCATTGAGTCCAAGATCCTAGTTGGTCTTGTCAACAACTATGCCAAGGTGACTCCTAAGCTGTCTGTTCTTATCTCGGAGGCTGAGGCTGAGTTAGCTGCTGCTCAACGCCCTAAGCGTACCTGCACACTGTCCTCGGCGCCTAGTACCTCTCAGGGTGTCCTCCGTTCTCCTTCTCCAGCTCCTACTGGCCCCGCTTCTGACACCTTCAGCATTAAGCGAACTGCTTCTTCATTGACAAGCAGCAGCAGGACTATCAGGCCTATCGCAAGGGAAAGGCCTCTCGTCGCAATCATCGGGCTATCATGTCAGCTCTACAGCTCCCACTCAGCTCTTCTAGCTCATATGAGACCCCAAAGGCTCAATGGAAGTCCCAGAACACCTACTGGCTTGGCGATGACGCTACCTCTCTCGGCTCTTTTGCGGCCTCCTATACAACTCCTGCTAGTACCAGTCAGGCCCCTCCCGAGGACGTTGCCGCGGAGGATGATGATATGGATGATGGCGAGTGATTTGACGTGCATCATTTTCTCCCTTTTTGGTGTCTTGATGCCAAGGGAGAAATACTCACGCATTGCATTGCATACCATGCATCCATTTGCGTTTTATCATCGCTATTATTTCCCTCGATCTTAGTTGATTCTACTATTTGTGTGCTTTGTTGAACCTTGGTACTATTGTAAGACTATGTCTCTATTTATTCATCATACTATATCTATCTATCTATCTATCTATCTATCTATTATGCAATGTGATATTTGATGTGTTGAAGATCATAGCAAGGCTATCATACTATCTATCTACCCACTAATTGATGTGATGAAGCCATAATGAGGTTATTCTTTATCTATCTACCACTATGAGAAGAATGCTATGGTGAGATCTATTTTGTGTGCAATACAATCACTTATATACAGATAACATTATGCCTATACATGAATATTCAATTTTAGTTCAAAGTTGTTTCAACAAACGCTTTGCCTATACATGTCCATCTATAGTGCTAAATCATGTTCGGATAATCTTCATACTTCACATAGGTGTATCATGCTAGCATCACATACCCTATTGTTCTATAAAACATAGTGTGAAAAGAGAATTATGATCGTTGCACTCCATGTGTTCATAAAATATATGTCTTAGGTTGGGCACACAAATAGGGAGTACCACTATAATTTTTGTCTCTTTGCAAATAGCCATGATAAATTATCCTTAATGCAAATCCGTATGTTGACATCAAACATAAAAAGGTGGAGATTAAAAGGACATTTTCCTAATCTTGTTTTTGGTGTTTGATCACAACATTTGGAAGATCTAATGGTTTCCTTAAGTTTGCTCAGAGCATACCATGGATAAAATGCAATCATATATCTCCTTGGACATGCATACGGTGGATAGCAAAAAGGGAGAAAATATAAGAAGAAAGGAGGAAGAGAAACGAGAAAAGAAGAGGTGAAAACAGGGGAGCCGGCCTGCCTGGCCGGGCCCCTAGGCCGGGCTGGTCGGGCGCCCCCCCGGCCTCAGCGCATCCCCGAGCCGGCCCCAGACCGGGCCCTAGGCCGGACTCTTCGGGCTGGTCCCCGGCCCCAGCTCCCCTCCACGCCGGCCTGACCGGGCTCCCAGGCCGGGCCATCCTAGGCCGGGTGGGAAGGGGTCCCCGGCCTGTGCTCTGTCCACGGAGGCCCCAGGCCGGGCCTCTAGGACAGGGTGGGTTTGGACCTTCCCAGATTGCTCCTGGCCGGCCTGGCCGACCCCTTAGGCCGGGGTGGGCTGCAGAGTGAAGGGTTCCCCCCAACGACCGTTTTCTCCCCCTCGGTATAAAAAGGGATCTTCTTCTAGCTTTAGAAAGTGTCAATCACACTCACTCTCTCTCCACCATTGATTGACCAAGCTCAAGCTCAAGCAACTCCTCAAATCCCCAACCAAAGCTCGTGATACTTTGGGATTTGAAGGAGACACCACCAATCTACAACTCCACCAAGTCGATTAGAAATCCATCCACTCATCCCTTAGGGATATTGTTATTCTTAGTTCATCGGATCCAAGAATCTTGTTGCTCTTAGCTCATTGGAGCTCGGAGCCTTGTTGATATACCTGGTGTCGAGACATCGTAGTAGAATTCATAGACGGGGGTGCCATGAGACTACCGATAGAGATTGTGGGGGGGGGGGGCGGGCGTGGTTGTATGACAAACAATGACACCAGGGTTTTACCCAGGTTCGGTACGTCGCAACTAGGCGGCGTTCCTACTCCTGCAATCTCACTAAATCAGGGCTGAAGCCTGAAGTATACAAAGTACAATGTGAGTTGGGTTTAGCTACTCGACAAGGATCAACCTCTCGGCGAGTTAGCTTCTAGCTTGTTCTCTCTCTATTATCTCCCATCCGGCTTTATATAATAGCCAGGTTAGGGCTTAAAGAAAAGGAAACCTAGAAGACTACGGTAAGTCCTAACTTGGAAGGCAAGAATCCGCCTCCTACTCCAAGCCGTACCACGTGGGCCGTGATCCGGGTTCTTCTAGAATCCGGCTTCTGTGCATGAACTTACTGGGCCGCCTAATGGACCGTAGCCCATTACCATTCAGGCCACCCTGGTAATCCGGCACTTTAGGACACCATCTGATATACCCCTAATTGGTATATATCCGACAGTAGCCCCAAAGAAGGATTAAGACTCGTAGTCGCCGTCTTTCGTTCAATTGCATTCTTTCCGAGAAATGTTGGCTCTTCGTCTTGATTCTTCTTTTCCTTCAAATCATGCTTTAACACGAAACTCGGATTTCGGGAAATTTGCCTTTTTCTTCCACGAGTCTTCGTGGAGAAGGAACTTCCTACATCAGCGATGAAATCGTGCTGACGCCAGGGACGTTTGGGTTTTCGCGTGTGAAACCCTGAAACGTATCTCTAACAGATTCTCACAGGAAACGAGGAGATAGCCATTATCACCTGTCGATTCATTTCCCGGATTTTCCGGCGAGTGACACGCGTTGAGCATCCAACGGTCAAAAGTGCCTTTAGTACATATCGTAAAGAATTTTTGGGCTATAAATAGCCCATTCATCCCCTCCGGCAAACCTTCCCCTCCCTTGTCACCTCCCAGCTCAAGCACCCTAGCCCTTGCCTTAGTCTAGTGAGAACGAAACAGAGTTCGAGCTCGCGCAAGCGCCATCCCCGAATTTCACGTCGGAGAGCTCGAGGTCCTCGTCGCGCCGCCGCGAAATGGACTCACCGCGCGCATCCCCGGAACGCTTTGTTGTTACGGAAATCGACGACATCATCAACAAAATAGATCCAATGTTGGATTCGCCGAGCCGCGCCACCACCGACGTGCCGGAGAAAACCTCCGGCGGCCAGGAACGCGAGGATCTGCCTCTCGCGACCGGTAAGCTGGCCGCGTCTTCTTCTACTCCGCCTCCGCCTCCGGCTCCCGAAACGGTGGAGGAGAAAATCACTCTTGTCGGAGAGGAGCTCGCCGCCGCGGCGGCCGCCACCGGAGCCGAAGAAGAAAATGAAACTGCCGACAATTGGAGCCGGAGCAGCATTCCTTCCTCTTTCTTCCGACAATGGAGAAGGAAGGGTTGATTGCGAAAGGAAAATGGCGACATGAGGAAGAAGAGTCCGAGCCTTCGCCCCGAGCCGGGGAACGAGTCCTTCTTACCTCGCACATCGCTAGAGGTATGGAAATCCCGCCTTCCGCCTTTTTCCTCGAAATCCTTAGCCATTACAATATCCAGCCTCACAATCTACCACCAAACTCTATTCTTTATCTAGCCGGCTTCCAACACCTGTTTGAAGGGTACTTAGGAATAGCGCCTAGACTAGATTTCTGGCAATATTGCTTTGGAATCAAGCGAAACCCCTCAGAGGGCGCTCTTCCAATCCGTGGAACCATATCTTTCACCATGCATAGATTCAGGGAAGATTGGTTCCCGAAAATAAAAACGTCGAAATCCGTCAAATTTTGGACGGGTTCCTTCTTCTATCATCAAGACATCCCATTTCTAGGAGAGGAAATCGGGGTTCCACCATTTACCAATGCTGCTGCTATTCCCCAGGACAATTGGGCTGCAGAAGCGGTACAAACTTTGCCGGACGATTTGATGAAAATCAAACGGCGCATCGCTAAGCTCACTTCGTCCACACCTCCTCTTACCGGAGCCAACACAATTTTGTGTTGGTTCGGACGTCGCATCCAACCTCTTGCACACCGAACTCGGCTTTTGTGCGAATACGAGGGTCCGGAAGACGAGATGAGAGGAACAGATAAAGCTTTCTCGAAACGGGACTTCAAGAAGCAGGTCAATCATTTGGTTGCTACCCGTGACCAATATAAAGAAAGCCGAGAAATGTATCATGGAGGAAATAAGATTCCAAAGGTATGTCCTTTTCTCTTTGAACAATTTTTCTCGGATTTCGGCCTTTCTCCATTTTCTTTACTTACTCGGATATTTGGCCTTTTTCCATAGTTCGATGATCTTACGGAAAAGGATCTTGTGACTGACGCCGAACTTGACGAACTTCATGCCAACTTTTACGGTGGTCGGAAGCGCAAGAGGCCAGCAACCACTGAAGAGGTGGTAAGTCTTGACGGGATTCCCGTCGCTACATCCAGGTAATTTCTTGGGTATTTTGTACCTTTACCTGCTTTTTATTGCATAGTTGGTTTGGTTTTTCGGAATATTGATTTCTCAGATTTTCTTCTTCTTCCTTTTTATTTAGCCTTGCTCCAACTTGTTTGAAGTCAAAGAAGCTGAAGAAGCATAAGGCCACTATCGGCAAGGGAGCGCCATCTCCTGCGACAGCTCCCCCTACCCCAATTACTCTTGGGGGAGAAGATCAGTCTATAAGGCCGGAGGAATACCCATTGCCGACCAGCCAGCCTATTGCATCCGAGACAGATGCGAGGGAAAGGGCAGAACCGGATATGGGTGGTCCTTCTCATATACCTGAGGAGGAGCCCATTCCCACGTTTAACAGAGAATTCAAGTTAAAGTAGGAACCCTTCGACGAACAGGGATATATTCGTCCATGGGCTAAGAAGTTCTTCGCTCCTGCTCCTCTGATCCGTCCTTGGCCGCAAGGCGGATTAATTGTAAGGAATAACTTCGTATTTTCACCTCGGCAGGTCATCCAGGACGGCCTTCACCACGTTGGGATTCTTTTTGCAGAGTATGCAAAAGAATTCAACGAAAACTTGTAAGCTTTGCAGCAAATGAGCCAGGTAATACCTCTAGTCCCCAAGCAATAAGTCAAATGCATGCTTTTGCCTTAATGTTTTTTTTCCCTTGTATGCTTGTTCTTAACCTAAGATTTTTTTTTCTCTTTTCCTTGTTTCAGCAAGCCGCTGTAAACATAAACCTGGAAGTTTCCAACAAACTTACCATCAAGAACAAGGAGGTGAAATCCCTTCTTTCGATTCTTGAGGGTAAAGAAACAGAACTGGTATCCATTCAGCAGTAGCTGAAGAAGACAGCAGGTATGATTTTTTTTTCTGCTTCCAGTTGTATACATTTTTTCTAAGTATTTTTCCGAGTTTTATTACTCGTCTTTTTTACTTGGTTTTCAGCTTCTTTCGCAAAAGCCAAACAAGTTGCTGAAGATGCCGGCAATGCCGAGAACCTGCGCCGGGAAAACCTAGATCTTCATAAGATCAATATGAAGTTGCAGCAGGACTTGGAGGCCAGCCAATTGGCAGTCGGCATTGCCGAGTCCAAGGCATCCGACCAAGCAACCAAGGACAAGGACACTATCCGAGACTTGGAGAATGCCTTGAACCAGCGCTTGGAGGAAGGCGCCGAGATGGACAAAATTCTCGGTAAGTTTTTTATCTTTTACCGGATTTTTCATGTTTACATCTTTCTCTGTTTTTGCTGACACTTTTTGTGTCTTACTGAAACAGGAGATAGCCCCCAGCTTACTCGGATTGAGAAAACCTGAGCTTTTGGGAAAGTGTTCACCGCAATCAAGGCTGCGGGGATGCTGCTGGTCGGCAAATTCCTTCCCGCCAGGACTGGGGAGTTCTCGGAAGTTGAAAAACTTTCGTAAGCTATGGTGGAGGTGGCGGAGTCCAGGGTATCCATCCTGCGCTCCGCGACGCGTGGTGGTGCGCGCATGGCTCTAGGGCTCATGCGCATGCACTACCCTGACGTCAAATCTTGGCGCGTGGCGTCCGGCATCCCACAAGGATACACGGAGGCACAGCGGTCCGGCATTTTTGAAGCCATCAAAGGTCACGCCACCAAGATCGCCACCATGGTCAACATCTCCACCTTCTACCCAGAGGAAACAATTCCAGATATTCCCGAGGAATCCAGCAGTGAAGATGACTTGGATGCCTGAAGGATGCTTTGTCCTGGGTAAAAAATATGAAATAGGAGCATTACTGTCGAGACATCGTAGTAGTTTTCATAGACGGGGGTTCCATGAGACTACGGGTAGAGACGTGGGGAGACGTGGTTAGGCGAAGAACAAAAACACAGGGTTTACCCAGGTTCGGCACGTCGCAATAATGCGGCGTTCCTACTCCTGCAATCTCGCTAATCAGGACTAAAGCATGTGTATATAAGTACAACGTGAGATTCTGTTTAGCTATTCGCAGAGGATCAACTTCCCGGCGAGTTAGTGATGGGGGGATGATAACCCGGTAGGCCAAACTCCAAGGAGTGACCCGGCCCAAAGGACGCTGCGCAGGATCCGACTAAGGATAAGGAAACTTGTGGAAGGCCCAAGCTTGTAGGCCCAGTAACCCGGATTGTGGGTTATGGTAAAGGAAAGTTAGGGTTTGTGCGCCGTGTCCGGGTAGGATCCAGGATGCGCCTTGGAGGGTAAGCCAGGGGGTACGGGTGCTTTATAAACCGACCCCCAGGTCTAGTTTTTGGACAGAGATCTAAGAACCCTAGCAATATCGCTTGATACCGAGCATCTAGTGTAATACCAGAGTTGAGTTATTATATCAAGATCGGAGACTCGGCGACTTTGATTGCCGGCTACCAGATCGAGTTGCATCATGTTTTCCTCTGAGCTAAACCCTCTCCCAAATGCCTATGTCGTCTTGCCCCAAGATCAGTTACCCCCGGTAACGTCTGCCGTGATTATCCCACGACAGTTGGCGCCCACCGTGGGGCCTGCGTCCAAAGGTGTTTACATCACGGGAGAAGCTCGGAAGAACATGGAAAATCTTTTCGTGGGCAAGATCTACATCGACCGCGAAGGAGAAAAGATGGTGGACGATTCCGGCTGGGGGCCAGAGTCGGATCACCTCGAGTCCGGATCTATGGTGACGATCGGCCGGATCAACATCTTCATCGGTATGGTACGTACGCCTGATTTAAAGGGACAATATCACGTACACACTACAGGAACTTCCAACAAGGACAAAAAGATATTCAAACGAGCAGTGAACGCGGTCAATTCAGCTGTTCCGAGATACCTGAGATGGTTGGATCAAGAGGTGACGTGGAGCAGAAGGGATCACCCGGAAACAATAGAACATCCGGGTGTGCTAGCATTGGTGGTTGCGCCACTGGTTAATGGTTACGAGCTGAAAAAGGTTTTAATGGACGGTGGAAGTAGCATCAATATCTTATACTGGGAAACTTTCTTACGCATGGGTCTCAAGGAGTCTCAGCTACAGAAAAGTTCAACAGTTTTTCACGGGATTGTGCCGGGTCACTCGGCGTGCCCCGAGGGAAAGATCACGTTGGAGGTTGCTTTTGGAGAATCGAAGGACAATTTCCGGGTTGAGTGGCTCACGTTCGAGGTGGTAAAGTTGCGCAGTCCTTATCATGCACTATTTGGAAGGCCGGCTTACGCTAAGTTCATGGCCAGGCCGTGTTACGTATACCTATAGCTAAAGATTCCGGGTCCTAAGCAAACCATTACCATACATGGGAACCGGATGATAGCGGCTGAGTGTGACGAAGGAGAGGCGGCAATGGCGGAACAGGCTTGCAGGAAGGAAGAACTCAAGTACTACCGGTCCCAAGTAGACCCGGATGATAGAACAGCATTGAAGAGACCGAAAACTGAGGATGAGAGAGCAAAGTTTAAAGCAGCACAAGATACCAAGATGGTGGCCTTTGTCGAAGGTGACCCCTCTAAGCAATTTGCTATAGGATCTAACCTGGACGATGAGCAGGAAAAAGCACTCGTGGAGTTTATTCGTTCAAATCAAGATGTTTTTGCTTGGACGCCTAGCGATATGCCGGGTATCCCTACAGAGTTAGCAGAGCATAGCTTGCATGTTGATCCCAAGTCTAGGCCCGTGAAGCAGGGCCTTAGAAAGATGAATGAGGAAAGAAGGAAGGCTATAGGAGAAGAGATTGCTCGGCTATTGGCAACCGGCTTCATCATGGAGGTATTTCACCCGGATTGGTTGGCAAATCCGGTTCTAGTACTGAAGAAGAGTAACGAGTGGAGGATGTGCATAGATTATACGAGTCTCAACAAGCATTGCCCAAAGGATCCGTTTGCCCTTCCAAGGATCGATCAGATCATAGACGCAGTGGCTGGAAGTGACTTATTATGTTTCCTGGATGCGTATTCCGGGTACCACCAGATCAAGCTCAAGAAGGAGGATTGGGAGAAAACATCATTTATAACCCCCTTTGGGGCTTTCTGTTACAAAACCATGACTTTTTGGCTAAAGAATGCGGGTGCAACTTACCAGAGATGCATACAGAAGTGCTTTGAGGATCAGATTGGGCGCAACGTTCACGCGTATGTGGACGATGTGGTGATCAAGACCAGGAAAGCGGAAACGTTCATCGATGATCTAAAGGATACATTCAAGAATTTGAGGAGATATCATATGAAACTTAATCCTACAAAGTGTGTGTTTGGAGTTCCGGCAGGAAAATTACTCGGGTTCATTGTTTCCGAGAGAGGAATTGAGGCAAACCCGGACAAAATCAAAGCTATCCAGAGTCTGAAAAGCCGGAAAATCTGAAGCATGTCCAAAAGCTTACAGGGTGTGTAGCAGCGTTGAGCCGATTTATATCCAGACTCGGAGAGAAAGCAATAACACTATACCGGCTCTTGAGGAAATCTGATAAGTTTGTTTGGGACCAAGAGGCGGATGAGGCGTTTGAGGCACTAAAGAAGCAGTTATCTGAGGCACCAGTTTTAGCGGCCCCGGGTCCCAAGGAGCCTATGTTGCTATACATTGCAGTCGGGCCCCGGGCAGTTAGCGCAGTGGTTGTTGTCGAGCGCAAAGAGGATGGAAAAGATCACCCGGTCCAGAGGCCGGTTTATTACGTCAGCGAGGTATTATCGGAGGGAAAGTAGCGCTACCCACATTGGCAGAAGCTGGTTTTCAGGGTCTTCATGGCCAGCCGGAAATTGAAGCCATATTTTCAAGAACACCCCATAACAGTGGTCAGCTCTATACCAATGTCGTATATCATCAGAAACTCGGATGCAACAGGTAGAATAGCCAAGTGGGCCATTGAGATGGGAGATTATCATATCAACTACGAGCCCAGGTCAGCAATCAAGTCTCAAGCTTTAGTTGATTTCATCAATGATTGGACTCACACTAGCATGCCCACAATGACACCAAGTTCCGAATCTTGGGTAATGCACTTTGATGGTTCCAAGCATTATGAGGGATCAGGAGCTGGAGTGGTACTCACATCACCCAAAGGAGACAAGTTGAGCTACGTGTTGCAGATCCACTTTGATTGTTCCAACAACGTGGCCGAGTATGAGGCATTATTGCATGGATTCAAAGTAGCCAAGGAGATGAACATCAAGCGGATACGATGCTATGGAGATTCCGACCTCGTGGTGCAGCAAGTCTCAGGAACTTGGGATAGAAAATATGCAACTATGGCAGCATATCGCAGAGAGGTGGACAGGGTTGCCGGGTGTTTTTCCGGGTATGAGGTGGAGCATATAGACAGGAGAAAGAACGAGGCAACAGATGCACTCGCCAGACTCGGCTCGCGCAGAGAGCCGGTTCCACCCAATGTTTTCCTGGACGAGCTATGGCGGTCGTCAGTTAAAACCGAGTCTGAGGAAGAGGTGGCTAACCAAGACCCGGATTTGGAGCTCGTGGCCACAATACGTGTTGTCCCCGAGTGGACAGAGCCGTTTCTGGCTTACCTATCACGGGGCGAGTTACCACAACAGGAAGTACTAGCAAGGCAAATTCTGGGGCGAGCAAAAGGCTATTCTATCATCAATGGGGAGCTGTATAAGAGAAGCGCGGTAGGAGTCTTTTTACGCTGTGTAGCACCAGAAGAAGGCCGGCAGATCTTGAAGGAAATCCACGAAGGTGATTATGGGCATCATGCATCCACAAGATCCCTTGTGGCCAAAGCTTACCGACACGGGTTCTTCTGGCTCACGGCCCTAGCAGATGCAGAGCGCTTGGTAGCAAGATGTGATGGATGTCAAAGGTACGCTCGCCAAACCCATGTGCCGGCCATGGAATTGCGGACTATCCCGTTAACCTGGCCGTTTGCTTTTTGGGGTATGGATATGGTTGGCCCCTTTCACATGTCACCTTGCAAAAAGACACATCTCTTGGTGGCTATTGACAAGTTTACCAAGTGGGTTGAGGTTATGCCAGTTACCAATTGTGAAGCAATTACGGCAGTCAAGTTCTTGAAAAGGATCATCTATCGGTTCGGGTATCCCCATAGCATAATAACGGACAATGGAACCAACATGTCCCTTGGTGAGATGGAGAAATTCTGTGGTAACAACAGAATCCGGCTTGACATAGCTTCCGTATCCCATCCACAGTCTAATGGACAAGTGGAGAGGGCAAATCAGGAGTTACTTCGTGGATTAAAGCCACGACTGCGAGTCCCATGCATCAGAGCTGCTGGTGCGTGGGTTGAGGAGTTACCTTCAGTAGTTTGGGGAATCAACACCACACCTAACAGATCTACTCAGATGACACCATTCTTTATGGTTTATGGTGCAGAGGCAGTATTGCCGAGTGACATTATCCATGATTCGCCTCGAGTGTCGGCTTACGTTGAGGTGGAGAATGAGAAGACCCGGCAGGACGCCGTGGATATGCTAGAAGAACACAGGGAACAAGCTTTGGAAAGATCAGCCATATACCAGCAGGACCTAAGGAGATATCATAGCCGGCGGGTCAAAACCCGGGTCTTCCACGAAGGAGACATGGTTCTGCGCCTGGTACAGTCAAAGGAAGGAAAACACAAGTTATCCCCACCATGGGAAGGACCGTTCATTATAAGCCGGAATCTGCACAATGGATCGTACTACTTGATAGATGCACAGGAAGAGTCGGCTACTGTCAATGACACCGCTCATACAACTTCATCTATGCAAGAAAGAGAAAGACCATGGAACGTGGCTCAGCTGCGTCCCTACTTTACCTAGAATAGGCTAGATTCACACGGGGAATTACACGATGTAACAGGCAGCAGGTTTCGGACGCACTCATTTCCTATCCAGGGTACCTAAGGGGACTGGAGGGTTTTTAATGAGGCGGCTTGCTGACCTAACTTTTCTCATATCAATAAAGAGATGGTTAAAACAATATATTGTTCTTTTCTGTGTGTTTTTTTTTGTCAAGTTTTCATATTCCTGTTATTTTTTTTTCTTTCAGGTAAGTGTTGTTTATTGTTCATAGTATATTAGTTTCTCTAGTAAATTGCATATATCTAGGTCTTGGGGGCTGATTGCTTGAATAGCACAGTTGCAAACTCAAAGACCCGGCCATGATACCATCAGGTTATAAGGGCCGATTACTTGTAATAAGTACGGCTGCAAGCTTATAACCGGACAATAGAGCCAAACTTTCTTGACTTTTCCTGCTTAAGCTTGATGTGACTCGCACTAAAGTGGCATGCTTTGCTAGCGTATGATTACAATCAGTCATGATGGCCAATGGGACTTGCCTGACCCTGTCTTTGTACAGCTATAGCAACATTGTTTATCCACGCGAAAGCCGGCTTATAGTAGAAGAAGGTCAAAAGGGTCATCTAAACCACAAGCTATGCAGAGCACAAGGTTAACAGCCGGAAACTCAAAGTATATTAAGCATAGCTTCAAACCTACGTGGATGGCTCTAGTCAATTTGTTCTTTTGGAAAAGTCCAAAACCCCAGACTCGGAAATTCGGGCCATGGGGACTTGGGAATTTGAAAAAAGAAACAAATTATCTAGCTATTCAGCTCAAAAACCCAAAAATCCGAGTCTTGGGGACTTGGGGACTTAGAAAAAGTCCACTTGTCAAAACCCATGAGACCCGGAAACCGAGTCTCACACAAGGAACCATAGTGAAAAGTCGGAAAACCAGGAATGAAAAAGCTCAAAGTTAAGAAATATAAAATTCACGCAAAGGCCAGAAAGGCCATGAAAGATATTAAGGTTTTAAACGTATTACAAACCAGGATAGTAGTATCAAAAAGTGCACATGCGCACTATCAAAAGAATAATTGTTTTAAAGGCCCATTGGCCGAATGAAGTGTTTGAGACGGGAGCAGATAAAAGTTTACTCGGCTTCCTGGGTCGAGTCGTCAACCTTGTCCTTGGCAGCCGGGTCTTGGTCTTTGACTTTCTCTTCAACGGTCTTTGCGGCAGCAGCACCCAGGTCAGCAGCAGCACCGGTGCGTTCGGGAGGAGGAACAACCGGCGTAGAGGTAGTAGGTGCAGTATCGGCATCAGCCTTCCTCTTCGCGGCCTCTTCCCTCAGCTGAGCAGCTTCCGCCTTCCACCGTGCCAGCATGTCATAAGGCTTTGGAGGATCCGACTTAATTGGCTTATCTTCAGCGTCGTATGGCGGAACAATCCGACTAACGTCCAGACTATCGGCAATCAGACTAGTCGGGTCACGAACCTCTGTTTGGATGGCTTTATAATTTTTGGCTGAAAACTTGGAGCCGTCATTATTGAACTCTGGAAACCCGCCAACGAGCTTTGCCGGCTCAAGCTTGGGAAAGTACGCTTTATCCAGAGCAAGCCCCCGGGTTACTCCAACCCGGCATGACGAGTGTTTCCAGTGCTCGATCCACTCGGGGATGGTGGAACACGCATCAAGCAGCGTGTTCAAGCTACCATGTCCAGTGCCCGGACACTTCAAAGCTTGCAGAACCCATTTGGTGCCAGCGCAGAGTTGCCGGATTGTGCTCTTTATGGTCTTCAGCTTCGCTATATCACTTCATCCGGAGTCTCGTCATCCGGCCCTGCAGAAAATAGAAAGGTTTAAGTAAGGAATTCCGACTGTTTATCAGAATAAAAATCCGGGTTACGATTAGTGAGTCTGGAACCATTACTAATCAATGCACGGTGAGTATCGGCAATCTGGGCAGATAGCTTGGTCAGTTCATCCTCCGCAGCATGGGATCTCTTTCTATACTTTCTTGCAAGTTTCCCCAGTTTCTTGGCATCAGCTTCAACTGATTCACGCAGCTTCGTCTCCACCTCGAGGAGTTTGGTGGTTTTAGCCAACACTTCCTCAGAATGGGTTACGTATGCCTGCGTGGAAACACAAGGAAGTGTTAGTCAGACAAAAAAGAAATATCAGTCGGATATGCTATGAAAGTTCCAAGTAAATTATGCATAAGTTCACTAGGAACTTGGGGACTAGACAAATATACGGGCAATATTAGTTGAATTTACCTCGTGCTTGGCTATCAAGGCTTCTATAATGCTTTCTTCGTCAGCTCTCAGGGTATGCAGAGTGTCAAGCATCTCGGCAAAGCGTCAAGCATCTCGGCAAAGCTCATATCCTCAGGTTTTGTACCGGAAGAGCCGGCGGCCTGGTTACTCGGAGGAGGAGTCCTTTCCGGCTCTAGGGGTGATACCCGGGTTGCCTGGGTGTCAGGATTGGGATCACCCATCCTCGCGCCCACAACCTCGACGTCGTCATCCCCGGGTCCATCTGATGGATTGGGAGACTCGGCCCCCTGCCTGGCCGGGTCTGTCAGCGGGTCTCTTCCTTGGTCTTCTTCTTCAGCACCGCCAGTCGTGGCGTTCACATTATCAACCGGATCCTCAGTTTCCCGGTTATCCAGATCCATGTCGTCCAGGTCACTGATCGTGACCTGGGCGCTAAGGAAGGTAAAAGAAATGGTTAGTAGTAATGAGTGAAGGTTATCGAAAGAGCCAGTATATCGGATAGCAAGAAATGCAACTTACCCAGTATTCACCACGAAGTCTGCTGGAAGCTCGTTGCTAGATCCGGATGAGGCTGATAAAGATTGAGAAAGTGAAACTCGGAGTTGTCCAGCTAGGGGGTGATTGGGAGAAGGATATCTTTGAGGTGAATTGGAAGGATGAGATTGGGAAGTACCGGTGCGGCGAGTTGGGGACGTAGGGATACCCGGGTTGAGGGGATCCTCACCCGGGGAGTTCCGGGTTACCCTGCGCTTGACCTTAGGGGGCTCCTTCAATGGTGAGTTGGACAATTGTTGATTAAGATCGCATGTTAGCAAATGAATACGGTTTGGAGGACATGGAGGAATATGGAACCTTGAATACGACCCCTCGGGGTTTCCTCTTGGCCCCGACCGCAGCTTCCGGGTCTACCTCGCTCTCATCACTCTCGGTCTCCTCCGGGTCTTCCTTGTCTTCTTTGTCCTCCTTATCCTCCATTCCTGAGAAGCATAGTACACAGTCGTAAAAGAAAAAGTGTGGGAAAACAAGTTAACAGAAAGTAAGATGGGTGAAACCCGGATGGTACCTTCTTCCGAGTCAGCCGCTTCCTCGTCCTCCTCCGGGTTTTCGGAGGAAGGGGGAGTCTCTATTCCAGAAGGCGCTATCTTCCTGAGATAAAGCATAAAGATGAAAGTTAGTAATTGCATCAGGTAAAGGCACAAGAACAGAAGAGAAAGGGCCGGATCTTACCGCTGGAGCCGGATTGTCGCGAGTGTACGGCTCTAAGCAGGCTATCGTCTGGATCACTTCCACTTTCTCAGTCAAGAAACTTTTGATTATCTTATTTGTATCGGCAGCTGGGTAATTCCTCAAAGAATAGCAGAGCGAGTCCGTGACGTGACTAGAATACTCGGACATCAGCTTGGGACGGATGGAGTTAGGTTGGATTCGGAAATTCACCCAAGTTTTAACTAAGTTAAGCCCAATGAGACCCTGGGCGGAGAGAACAGCAAGTTTGGCCAAGAGGGGTTGGAGGGATTCCCTATCCGACTCAGAAGCAAAGGCATTGAAAGTATCGGAGAGATCGAGGAGGCCCTCGGAGAAACCCGGCAATTTCTTTTCGCCGGGTGGGGAGGTGACCCGGCAATAGAAGAAGGACTTCTGCTATTGCTTGACATGAGAGTTGAGGCTCAGAGTCGGCATCGGCGAATTCTTCCGCCTTTGGATTGACACTCCTCCGCAAGCCAGGAGGGCCCCGTCGCTGCTTTCGCGGCACGGTTTACATTGGAATAACTCAAGAAACAGAGCGAGATTTGCGGGGACACAAAGATATGATTCACAAAGAACGATAAAATGAGTGATATTCAACATGGAGTTGGGTGCTATGTCAAAGACTCGGAGGCCATAGTGGCTGAGTAGCTCACGGAAAAAGGAGTGACCCGGGGGACGAAATCCCCGGATCACATGCTCAACAAAACAGATTACCTCATTAGGACCAGGGGTGGGCTGGGTCTCATCTCCCGGACTCGCCAGTGGATGTTCTCCTGGGAAGGAAGGACGCCCGACTCAGCGAGCTCGTCCAACTTGGCCTTGGTCACGGTGGACTTAGCCCAGTTGGCGGATATGGATTGTGTCGGCCTCGCTTTCGCCGGCTGTTTTCCCTTAGTCTTGGGTGCCATGAGTGAAGTCTACAAAACAGAAGATAAAAAGTGCAAAGTGTAAGCAGCCAAAAAGACCCGGAAATTATGGATTTTCTGGTTAACCAAAGAGCAACTGAAAGACTCGAAAATTATGGATTATCCGGGCATCAAAGAGCAACTACGGGGAATTTTTGCAGATTGGATCTAAACTTTGATATTTACAGAGACACTGGAGGCCACAAGTTAATGGAGATATGCTGTTGATCTAATTTACACATTGGTTGAGAAGGAACGGAGTATGGACTACCCAATCGTTGCGGAGCAGGAAAATCGCCTAAGAACGGATTATATCTAATCTAGTTCAAGCGATCTTGGAAGTAAAATCCATGGAGGGAGAGGACTTACCGGCGGGGTCTGGAGGAGAGCACGGCGGCGGCAGACGGCGCAGTTGCGGTGGCCTTCTGGATCCTCCGGTGTGCAGCTCGACGGTGCGGTGGCGGTGATTGACGGCGGCGCGGCGCGGGCGGAAGCGGAGCGCAGGCGGCGGCGGCTCGCTTCCGGCTGCTCCCCCGTGGGCTCCGTGGCGGAGCGGCGTCGAGCTCAAGCAAGGGAGCGCCGGTGGAGGTTGAAGGCGAAGGAGACAAGGGAGATGAAGAAATGGAGTGTAGATCTAGGTTATCCCCTAAGGCCCCTATTTATAAGTGCGGGTGGGAAAACCTAGGCTAGTGAGGGGAGCCAAAAATTTCGGAGAGGGATACCCGCCCAGATTTTTTGGGATAGGCGTTAAGTGCCCATGCGCGATATCCGGAAAAGATCAGAGCAAATCATTTCCGTGATATTCGGACTAATTAGCGAACAAAGTGAGCCGGGTCTTCTGTGCTTTCTTCGGAGTGTTGACCCGGAAAAGTGAAGATGGATTCGGAAAAAGCCGGGTTACTATATGGACCACCCATGGAGCTAGGCCTAGCTGTCTATCAAAGCAACCTAACCCGGCCTTTATGAACTTGTATGTTTGTTATTTTTTGCAGGGAATAGCATGCGCTTCAAGGAGGATCCCGTGAAGCCCAAGCTATTCCGGGGACTACTGATGGAGGATGATAACCCGGTAGGCTAACGACAAGATGTAACTCGGCCCAAAGGGAGCTGCGCAAGACCCGGCTTAAGGAGTTTCTAGAAGGCCCAATAGTGTAGGCCTCGTGACCCGGGTTGTGGGTTTCAACAAGGAAACTTAGGGTTTGTAAGCGGTGCCCAGGTAGGACTCCGAGTATGCCTTGGATAGGAGGCCATGGGGTCCGGATATTATATAAGCCGGCCCCTAGGGTTAGATTAGACACGAGTTTTACTAGCTATTCGAGTATCCCTTGTAACGCGAGAGTTGAGATAATAAATCTAGATCGGAAACTCGGCGACTTGATTACCAGCTACCAGATCATCTATCACCATGATTTCCCCTGAGCTAAACCCTCTCCCAAACACCAGAGTCGAATTGCCCCAAGATAAGTTACCCCCGGTAACGTCTGCCGTGATTATCCCATGACAGAGCCCCTACCATGCCCTTCTCGGTAGGCCTGCCCTCACCAAGTTCATGGCTTCAACCCATGCTACTTACCTGAAGATGAAGATCCCTGGTCCCAATGGAGTCATCACCATCTCGGGTGATTACAAGAGGTCTTTCGAGTTTGCCTCTGCTAGTTCTCAGCTGGCGGAATCCATGGTCATTGCGGCCGAGAAGAAGAAACGAGGTAGTGGCTATGGCGCAATCCGCGCAAGGTGGTGCGCCTGGTATGCCGAGTTGCCAGTACGGGACTACATTCCAGGCGTCCCAAGAGACAAAGAAGATCCAGGTTGACCCTAAGTTCCCAGACCGTGTTGCCATCATTGGCGCCGGGTTGGGAGAGAAATAGGAAAGCGAGCTCATCCACTTCCTCCGTGAGAATCGGGATGTCTTTGCATGGTCCAATGAGGATCTGCCTGGTGTCCCGAGGGAGTTGGTTGAGCACTCGCTACATGAGCGGCATGATGCCAAGCCGGTTAAGCAGGCTATGCGCCGCTTTGGTGATGAGAGGAGGAAAGCTATCGGTGATCAGATCACCAAGTTGCTGATAAGCAACTTATCATAGAGGTATTGCATCCGGACTGGCTAGCCAACTAGGTTATGGTTGAGAAGAAGAAGGAGAACCCCAAGGCAGACACCGCATGGCGCACGTGCGTCGACTACACCGACTTGAACAAGGCCTGCCCCAAGGATCCATTTCCGCTACCCCGCATAGATCAGGTGATCGATTCCACTGTTGGTTATGAGCTTTTGTCTTTCATAGATGCCTACTCTGGTTTTCATCAGATAGCTCTCAACCCTGATGATCAAATAAAGACTGCCTTTATTACCCCGTACGAGGCTTATTGCTATCGTGTCATGTGTTTTGGGTTGCGGAATGCTGGGGATACCTATCAGAGATCCATGCAGAAATGCTTGCATGACCAAATTGGCAAGAATGTGCAGGTGTACATAGATGACATTGTCATCAAAACGAATAAAACACATACTCTGCTTAGTGATATCGAGGAAACTTTTGCCAACTTGCGCAAGTACAGAATGAAGTTGAATCCAACTAAATGCACCTTAGGCGTCCCGGCTGGCAAGCTACTCGGCTTCTTGGTATCCAGTCGGGGCATTGAATCCAATCCTTCAAAGATAAAAGCTATAGAGAGCATGTATTTGCGGAGATCACTGAAGGATGTGCAGAAATTCACTGAATGCCTGGCTTCTCTGAGCCGCTTCCTGGGCAGGATGGGCGAGAAGGCTTTGCCTTTGTATAAATTGATGAAGAAGAGTGACAAGTTTGTCTGGACACCGCAAGCTGATGTGGCATTCAAGGAGCTGAAGGCCATGCTGTGTACGCTCCTATCTTGGCTAGTCCGCTACCCAAGGACCCAATGCTGCTATACATTGTGGCTACTAACCGGGTAGTCAGTGTGGTGATTGTGGTGGAACGAGAAGAGGAAGGCAAGACTGTGCAGCGGCCAGTGTACTATTTGAGTGAAGTGCTATCGAACTCCAAGCAGAACTACCCACACTACTAGAAGATGACATATGGCGTGTACCTGGGCGCCAAGAAGCTGAAGCACTATTTCCAAGAGCATCCCGTCACAGTGGTGAGTTCTGCTCCCATCTCGGACATCATGGGCAGCAAGGATGCAAGTGGCAGAGTAGCCAAGTGGGCGATTGAGCTAGCCGCGTACACTCCCCTATATGCGAGAAGAGAAGCCATCAAGTCACAGATCTTAGCAGATTTTCTGGTGGATTGGGCTAAGGTGCAGTATGAGCCTCCCTTGCCGGAAACCAACTACTGGAAGATGCATTTTGATGGCTCCAAAGTTTAGGAAGGCCTTGGTGCTGGCGTAGTGCTTACGTCACCCAAGGGAGATCAACTCAAATATGTGCTGCAGATCCACTTCAAGGCTTCAAACAATGTAGCTGAGTATGAGGCCGTGGTACACGGCTTGCGAGTAGCCAAAGAGGTTGGCGTGCAGCGCATTATTTGTTATGGCGACTCGGACTTGGTGGTGCAGCAAGTATCTGGTACCTGGGATGCTCTGGATGCCAACGTGGCATCATATCGGTTTCTGCTGCAAACCATGACTGGATTCGTTGAAGGATGTGAATTCCAACATATACACCAAGCAGAGAATGATGCAGCTGATGAGCTGTCCAAGTTCGGGTCTTCTCGGAAGTTCATCCCGGCTGGGATTGCCTTGGAGCATTTGAGGAAGCCATCTATCAAGTCATCCCCCAACTCAGAGTCTATATTCGTCCCTTCGCTGCCAGGAGAAGAAGCTGTTCCCATGCAGATCGACTGGGAGGCTGCAAAAGAGAACCCGGGGACTGCTGTCTCCTACCCGGGGACTGGCCCACGCAACCCCGGGACTGTCCCTTCTTACTCGGGGACTGCCCCTCCTAACTCGGGGACTGTCGCATTCATAGAGGGGGTCATTTCCGAGTACTCGGGGACTCGTGACCTCGTCCTCAACTCAGAAGAGGCAGTGGTGGCTGATCCAATAGAAACAGACGAACCAGTGTTTCCCATCCGGGAGCCACCGAGTTGGGCTATGCCCATATTATCCTTTCTAAAGGACGTCACTTTGCCAAGTGATGAGGTAGCCGCGAGGAAAATTCAAAGAAGATCCAAGGGCTATACTATCTTCAGAGAAGTGCTGCATAGAAGGAGTCCTACTGGCGTGTTGCAACGCTGTGTAGAGCCAGAAGAAGGAGAAGAAATTGTGGTGGAGATACATCAAGGGGAATGCGGGCATCACGCCTCTTCTCGGGCTCTAGTCAACAAGGCTTTTCGGCATGGCTTCTTTTGGCTCACTGCCTTGAAGCAAGCTGAAGATATCGTGAGAAAGTGCAACGGCTACCAAAGATTTGCAAGCATGATTCATATGCCAGCTTCCGAGTTGAAGACCATTCCTATTACTTGGCCGTTTGCAGTTTGGTGTTTGTATATGGTTGGCCCTTTCAAGCCGGCTAGAGGCAACATGACTCACATCCTGGTCATGGTTGACAAGTTCACCAAGTGGATTGAGGTGAAGCCTATTCGTAAGTGTGACGGAGCCACAGCTGTGAGTTTCTTGAAGGATATAATCCTGAGATACGGCTACCCGCACAACATCATCACGGATAATGGCACAAACTTTGCTGAGGGTGCTTTTACAAGGTTCTGCAGAGAGAAGCGCATTCGGCTAGATGTTGCATCTGTTGCGCATCCTGCCTCCAATGGGCAAGTTGAAAGAGCAAATGGCATGGTGCTATCTGGCATAAAGCCAAGGATGATTGAACCACTGCTGAAAACACCTGGGTGTCGACTAGATGAGTTGTCGTCGGTGTTGTGGAGTCTAAGGACTACCCCTAAACGATCAACCGGATACACACCATTCTTCCTGGTATATGGAGCTGAGGCCGTGTTGCCCACTGACCTAGAACATGACTCGCCCCGAGTAACACCTCTACACTGAGGCGCAGGCTAGAGAAGCTCGAGAAAATAACGTTGACCTGCTAGAAGAAGCAAGAGATCTAACTCGTCACGCTCAGCTGTTTACCAGTAAAACTTGAGGCGTTATCACAGCCGGAAAGTTAACCCGAGGGTTTTCCGAGAAGGAGACATGGTCCTTAGGCTCGTGCAGCGCACGGCCGGGATGCACAAGCTTTCCCCTCCGTGGGAAGGGCCGTTCATTGTGAGCAAGGCTGTGCACAATGATGCGTACTACCTAGTTGACGTACAGGCACCCCAGAAGAACAGGCCGGATAAAGCTGGACAGGAATCTAAGCGCCCCTGGAATGTAGCTCTACTCCGACGTTTTCATTCATGAGCAAACTGTGTATGTATCCTCACCCGAGTTAAATTCTAGTCGGCACTCCGAATTTGAACTCGGGGAATGCCCTTGCTCAAACTGTTCCTTGTGTTTACTCTGTTTTACTTTGTCTATTCGGTTGAACCACTTAGAATTTCAAAAGCATACAAAGTAGTGTGTTTAAACCCACAGGACACTCTGCGACTCTGCTGTTGTCCGCAACCCGGCTTCATGGCAAGCCAGAGAACAAGCCAAAGGGTCAATGAACACATGAAAAATTGCTGAGGGAAGGACACGTGTGGCAACCGAATAGAGTGTTTTTTACCGTTTTTTTCGGCTAAGTGGTGGGCAGCGTTACCATGCTCTTTCCTAAGTGGCTAAGTATTTGAAACTCAACTTTGAACTCTTGTAACTCGACTACCAAAAAAGCAACAAGTTGCAGGTAAGAGCTGAGATAAAAAGGAAGAGTGGATGAAAAATGCAACTCGGGGACTTGCATAGAAACGCAACCCGGCATTAAGCCAGGGTTGCTAAAATATCAAACTGAATTAAAAGACTGAGTAGCAAAGAGATAATAAATTGTGCGATTACATCTGCACCCGGCATCCCGGGGATCTGATAAGAGTTCAAAGTAAAAGTTTTTTAGGAGTTGTTCAGAGAGTAGTGGCGGTGTTGGCCGCATCAGCGTTGTCGGCATCAGCATCAGCAGTGGAAGCTTGGTCAGAGGTGGCCGTGGCGACAGAGACGAGATCGGTGGCCGAGGTGGATGCAGTGGACTGGGTCCTGAGTAGCGCAGCGGCATCAGTTGCCGCAGCAGCAGGTGCGCCCAGCTCGGGAGCCGCCTGGTTGATCACCATCTCGGTGGTGATGGTGGCCCCTTGAGCGCTGGACTGCGGCTGCTCGGCATCCGTGCCGGTGGCCAACTCGGTCCCCTCGGTGACCTGGGCTTTCCCCTTCTAGGCTGCTCCTTTGGCGGCGTCCTCCTCGAACATGGCCAACTCCTCGCTGGCGATCTCGTCGTCACCATCTTTTTCATCCTCATCCTCGTCCTCAGCTTCAGTGTCCGGCTCGGGGAGGCCGTCGATGTAGGTGGCGGTGTCAGCGTAGGAGGCAATCTCGTAAGCCACGGCATTCCGGCGAGTAACGCACTCGGGCTTCGTGGTCCACTTGGATTTTTCTCGGATAGTAAGGATCCTGCTGAGGTCCAAGTTCTCATACCAGGTGATGATGAAGTGGAGTAGCTCATCAGCTCCTGCCCTAGCTGCAGAGGCACGCCACTTCTTCAACTCGGCCTTCACTCCATTCAGCTTCTCGGCTATCTCGCTGAAGCTGTCGGGCGCATTTTGATCCGGCCAGAACATATCGTGTAATTTGTATGCAGTGAACACCATGGAGGTGCCCAGGCCCTTGAGGGAGCGAATTTGAGTCTTGATGCTAAGAAGATAATCTTCAATGGTAGAGCTATCATCAACAGGAAGACCAGCCTCAGCTCGAGTTGTCTCGCCTTCGCCAGAGCAGGCACGCTGGCAGAACGGAGCTCAGGGAAGACATCAAAAAAAGGAACCAGTAAGAGTTAGGAAGAGAAGCAGAGAAGAAGACAAACCGAGAAGAAGCAGAGCCGAGTAGAAGAAGGCAGAGTAGGGGAAACTTACGCTCTAAATCAACCAGCAAGGCACCCAACTTGATCTTCCAGTCGTTTTCATTAGAGATGTGCCTGTCCTCAATGCTGCGTGCATTTGCGATCTGGAGGACGAGTTGCTCGTTGTGCTTCTTCAGCAACAAGAGCTCCATCTCAAGTGTATTCTCTCTGGCTTTGGCAGTCTTCTTGACCTCGTCCTTCTTGGCAGCCTGGTCGATGGCATCCTGGAGGGCAATTTTCAGCTGGATTTGCATCTTCTCGAACTCAGCTCGCTCAGCAGCACGCTCCTTCTGAATCTCGGCTTCTCGGGTTTCCAGCTGTTGCCGCACCTCGGCAGGCATGAGGCAGTTTAGGTGCTGCTCCCGGAATGTCTTATTAACTTCTGCGAGAAGAACAACAATGTCAGCAGAGTAACCGAGTGAAAAGAAACACAAGTGTAGAATAGACAGCAACTCACCCTCCAATCTCTTGATTGTGCTCTCAGCAGAGGCAGCAAAGACGTGGCAATGTTGATGCTGCTCTATCAATTCGTTGAGCTTGCCTGCAGAGTAAACAAAGTTAAAGCAAAAAGCAAACAACGGGCGTAAACACAAAACGCACAAACCGAATTGCTAAAAGCTTACCTTCAACTTCAGAAATCTGGAGAGTGCGGTCCAGCGCCGCCTGCTCCATCGCATCACTGTCTTTCTTCTCGGCTTCAAGAGCCTCGAGGCGGTCCTTGGCGATGCGATGGTTCCAGAGCAGCTGGCGGAACAGTTTTGTCCTCTTTAGGAGGCTATTCTGTAGAACAGAAGAGAAAAAAGTATAAGTATTTTGGAAGATTTGGCCCGAGTAGACGGCAACTCGGTCGAGTTTTCACCTACTCGGCCCGAATCCCGGGGACTTGGGAATAGCTAAGAAGAAAAGAGGAAAAGAAAGAGGAAAATAGAAGAGGAAAACAGAAACTGCAACTCGGAAAATGCAAAGAAAGGAGAAAGCACTTACGGCGTAGGTTTGCTCGACGTCCTCGGCAGCTTTGCGCAGGCAGAACAGCTTCCCGGCTAAGGTGCAGGTGGGGCTGGCAATCGTGAGAGGAACAGAACCAACATCGGCCTTGTTCTAGTCGACGCGATAGTGGTCGAGCGGACCCAGCTTAAGGCCTTTCCACTTTGGGTTTCCATGTGCATCGCTGTCCCAAGCTGGGTCCATGAACCCTACTTGGTCCAGGATCGCAGTCAGGCCCTCCGATTCAATCTCACTGTCACCTGCCTCGCGCGATAAGAGTGAGGGAACCGGTGCTGGCCCTTTGACCTTGGACTTGGCGTCGATCGCCTTGACTTGGCCTTCCTTCAGTGCAGACAGCTTCTTCTCTCCTCTGGCCAGAGAAATCTCATGGCGCTTGGACACCTCCAGCATGTATTCCGGCCAGCTAGCTTGGGCACGGACAACAGCTCCTTCGGCAGGGCCAGCAGATCCAGTAGCAGCCGGGTTGCTGCTAGAGGCGGGCGCGCCGATTGTCAGTTGTTTGCTTTTTGCCACCTGCTTCGCGGCTGGCACAGTTGGTGGCTTGGGTGGCGGCATATGGTCTCCAGCCTGCACAATGCTGCGCTTTGGGTTCCTCTGAGTAGGCTCGGCTCCAGGCTTAGCAGTCTTCTTGGGGCTAGGAGCACTGTCTTGCCGAGAAGCGAGTGGAGGCATTTGGCAAGAAGCAACAGGAGGCACTTGCTGGGAGGTAGTCGTTGATGCAGTTGGAGTTGGTGGAGGAAGTGGCGCACTCGGTGGAGTCGCCTGCTGGGTAGGCGGCACAGGGGGCCGGCTACCCGGCGCAGCATCTGGCTGCGCTTGGCTCTAGCGGACGGGCTCCACCATAGTCTTTTCTACCCGCTGCTCGGTAGCGGGATCAGTTGTTGTGTCTGTAACTTATTCTACCCGCGGCCCGGCCGCGGGATCGTCTTGAGCTGCAGCGTGAGTGTCCTGCTGCTCGGTGTTGTCATCTTGCCGCTCCAGGGTGGCACGGTCTTGCTGCTCGGCATCTTCTTCAACATGTTCCCTAGCTGATGCAGCTGGGGGGGGAGATGGAGGCGTCTCGTCGCGAGCAGCATCCTGCGCAGTCTGCTGCGCGTCAGGCTGCTGCTGCTCGAGGTTCTCGTCATCAACATCATCACCAGCGCCAGTATTCTCGGCGCCAGTATCTTCTTCCACATCAATAGGAGAGGACGCATGCGTCCTGTCCTGCTGGTCTTGTTCTTCCTCATCATCGGAGAGATTTACGAGTTTGTCAAGGGGCACGGCGGCTTTCCTCTTAGGGCGAGTGGGAGCCGCAGCAGCATCAGCGTCGAGAGGAGCGCTGAGAAAAGAAAGAAGTTCAGAGAAGCGGAAGAAGGAGAAAAGCACCACGAGAAGCAGTAACAGGTTGGTACTCGGAGGGAACGCTTACCCTTTGATGGTGGGGGGTTGTCTTCTGGCGGTGGTCTTCTTTCCGCCTGCCTTCGTGGCTTTCTTCGGAGGAGGTTCCTGGGCGCCACTGCCAACCCTCTTCCGAGTGTTGGGAGCCGCCACGGATAGAGGGTCAATGTCCATAGCCTCTTCATCGTCTAGCTCAGGCTCCTCTGCAGAGTAGAAGAAGAAATAAATTCAGAAACAGAGAAGGAAATCAAGGTGTGTTGCTAGTAAGCAGAGAGGTGAACTTGGTCACCTTGGTCATCCTCGGACCAGTCCCGAATAAACGCGTCAGCTCGGGACTTACCAGGCTCATTGGCGTGAGGGATGCAGAGGGTGTCTTGGGTGTCGTAGGCGGTCTCGTCGTCCTCTTCACGGTCCTTGGACCAGTTGCCCTCGAAGATTTTGGTATCTTCTTCTAGCTGGCGATCGATGTGCTGTTGAGGCAAACATGAAACACTGTGAGTTGTTTTCTCGGCTAAGGATTCCTACTCGGAACAGCATGCAAACACAAAGCATATTAAGCTGAGTAATCCTACCCGGAATGGCATGCAAACATAAAGAATATAAAGCCAAAAGGATATGATGTCCTACTCGGTGCAGCATGCAGAGATTAAGCATACAAAGCTGAGAAACCACCTACTCGGTATCAGAGTGCAAAGACAAATCACAGAATGCTAACCTGTTCAATGGGCTTGAGGCGGCTATACGGCGTGAAGCCATTCATCCAAGTGTCAGTGAGCGAGGTCTGCATGATGGACCTGGCCCAGATGGCCACCTCGGCTTTGCTAAGCTCAAATGTCGTTGTCCTTGTGTAATCTCGGGGTCCTCCCATGTGGCACATCTTGTGCGATCGATGCTGGAGTGGGAGTACTCGGCGGGATATCCAGCACACGATGGGATCGTCCGGACGAAACCCTTCCGAGATCAACTCGGTCAGGCGTCGCTCAATCTGAAGGACATCCTCGATGGTCTTCTTGGGGTCGTAGCCCCAGTTCTGCTGGGTGGGACGTGCATTCTTGAATTTTGGAAGCCTTATTCGATCCTCGATAGGCTTCCCCTTCTCAGCAGCAACATTCTTCACATACAGGAAACCGCGATGCCACTTGCGCACGGTTTCCAATCCCTTAACCCTCGGGTGATGCCCGGCCGTGCGCTGTATCATCATGGCGCATCCGGTCTGGGTTATCGCGCGGGCGCTCTCGGTGTTCCCAGGATTGGGAACACTCTGTTTTCTGAAGAAAAAGTACCTAGCCCATGTATGGATGGTCGGGTAGACGCCTAAGAAGGCCTCACACACGACGGCGTGTATGGATAGCATTACAAGGGCATTGGGAGGCAGGTGGTGTGGCTGGAGGCCAGGATGGCGAAGGAATTCGGCGAAGAAATAGGAAACAGGAAGGCTGAATCCCCTTTTGAAGTGGGACAGGAAGACGACGTACTCGTCCTTCTCAGGCTTTGGGATGATTTCGGTACCTGGGTGCTTGCACACGACGTCGGGAGGAATGTGGCGCATGTTGACGAGCCACTGGCAGTCTTCTGCTGTCACCTCTGAGCCTTCCCAGCCGGCTCGGGCGGCTGCATCGTCGTCTCCGTGAGAAGCCATGGAGCTGGAAGCGCTCGTGGGAGATTGAAGGTGGAGTTGAGCGGAGGAGCTGCTCTCTGTCTCTCTCGCGGTGCGTGGAGCAGCGGCGCAGCAAGTATTTGCGGTGGCGGTGTGCTCGACGGCGGCGGAGAGGCGAGGGGGCGCGAGATTGGGAAGAACAGGAAAGAGGAGATGGGAGCGTCGCGGGGGTATTTATCTCTCCCCCTCGGGTTGCCGTTACCAGTGGATTGATCGTGGCATTGATCGTGGGCAACGATCGTGCGGCGTGGGTTAAGCGACCGTTAGAAACGCACATAGCGCATAACGCGTGCGTAACGGGCGCAGTTAATCCCACGACCAGATCGTGGGCTCTCGAGTACAACTGACGTGACCTAACGGGCTAGTGGGCCCAGGTTGCAGAGTTTGGCGCGTGGCCTGCTGTGTCCCTGGCATTGAGGCATCGGGGGCACGCGGGTGTGACACGTGCCCCATAGCGACACAGAGAGGTGGATTCGGTCAATTTCAGCGGGATTGTGTTCGAAATTTTACCAAGTTATTTTACTCGGCATCAAAGAAGAAAGATAGCGCTACTCGGAGAAGAAGAGATTCAAGCGAGAGTTGAGGGGCCATGTGGAGGTGCTACTCGGTCTCTTACAGTGTGAAGACAAGGTTTGTTTTTAAGCTAGCAGGGCCCAGCGAACAAGTTCACTGGACTCTACTAGCTTCGGGGACTAATGTCGGGGGGTTACCCCCGAGTAGGGGTAAGGCAAGTGCTAAAAGCAAGGTCAAGGGGCAGTTTGACCGGGTAGATGGCTACCCGGGTACTTGCTACCAGGTAGGTTTCTATCCGGCCGTACCCAGCAATGACCAAGAGAAGATATCAAGGAAGTTGTGTTCGGCCGAGTAGAGAAGTTGGTCTGAGTAGACGGAGGGCAATCCAACTCGGGCCAGAAGTCAATGGAGCCGTTCTGACAAGGGATCCCGCGTATCCTGCGTCCGTACCAGCGTGCGGTTCAACTTACGGAGCGCGTGATTATCCGCGCTACGGCGTGGCTACAGTGCGGTTGGCGCCTGTCAAGTCCTGTCACTGACAGAGGGGACATGACGGGTCTAGGGGCCTACCCTATCTCACTGACAAGGTGGACAGGTCCCATCTGCCGAACGGCGCGGCGACTTCCCGCACCCGCGTCAGTGAGAAGCCGGAGGCGTGCTCTGTTCTGCAGTGTACCTGTCCCATCCGTTGTACCTTATAGTATTTTTCTATTCGGCTGGGCACCAGTATATAAGGTGCCCTGCCCCCTCCTGCGCGAGGGATGTTGCCACACTTCGCATTTATTGCTAGAGCTTACAGTAGAGCGAGAGAGAGCAGCAGAGTGGCTACTCGGACAGAGGCACACATTGTACTGTGGCTACTCGGTTACACACATATAGAGAGGAAAGGCAGGAGTAGGGGTGTTACCTCCACACGAGGGCCCTGAACCTGGGTAAGATCTTGTTGTTTGCAGTGCTTGAGACATCTTAGCGCGGCGCTACTCGCCGTGCGATCCCTCCCCGGATACCTCCAGCGTCCATCGGCCCCAACACTTAAGCCATCCCATGGCGTCTGCCGTGATACCACCATGACAAGGTGAGAGACTCCCCTTGCAAAAATCCTCTTCCTCTTGGCAACATCACCAGAAAAAGTGCTTGATGGTGCAAGAGTTGCACTCATTGGGAAACCCCAAGAGGAAGGTATGAAGAGCACAGAAGCAAGTTTTCCCTCAGAAAGAAACCAAGGTTAAATCTACCAATAGGAGAAAGAAATCACTTCTAAAGGTTGAAGAAAGATGATGGTGGTAGGTCGCACTACCGGTTCAGCAGCAACGTGGCATCTGCACAACACAATCAAATTATTTTGCCCCAAAGTTTGTCAATCTCACCGATTTTGCTAAAAAAAAGGATTAGACGTATAGTGTGGAAAATAATACTTGTTTGTAGTAAATGAAATAGAACAGTGATGGCAATGAATCAGAGGAAAAAAGTAATTGCATTAGAGCAAACAATGGTTGAAGTGGTTGTATTATCAGAGTAAAGAAATAGACCGGGGTCCATAGCTCACTAGTGGTGTCTCTCCATAAAAGATAGATAACATGCTGGGTAAATGAATTACAGCTGGGCAATTGATAGATATAAAGGCCGTACCATAGTGCATATGCATGACATGATGATTACTATGTGATTCATGCGAGCATTACAACAAGATTCATAGACCGTTATCCAACTTCATCTATGACTAATAATCCAGACTCGGAGCGTCATCCAATCAAACCTTGGGTATTAAGTTGCAAGCAACAGATAATTGCATTAAGCAATGTGTGTAATGTAAACAATGTAAACATGGTTGTTTTCTCCCTAATGGCAACATCACACCCCCCACCTGTTACGTTTCTGTCACTCGAGAGTGAGTGAAAAAGAGGCATGAACCCACTATCGAGCATAAATACCCCCTCTTGAAGTTACAAGCATCAACCTGGCCAGAGCATCTACTAGTAACGGAGAGCATGCAAGGTCATAAATAACATAAAAATGATAGATTTATAATCATTGGACATAGCATTCAATATTCATCGGATCCGAGCAAACACAAGATGTAGCATTACAATAATATGATCTTGATCATATTAGGCAGCTCACAAGATCTAAAAATGAGGCATAAAGTGGTGAGAACAACTATCTAGTGTAACATCCCATGTATGAAAACTCCCCTTTAGAATGTTTGATTTCTTGTTTTATTAAAGTATTGCATCATGTCATCATATTGTTTCCATTTGTTTTCTTTTTGTTTGCATTTGTTTCTTATTTGTTGCATCTGTTTTTCCCTGTTTTCACAATTCAAATTTAAACTTTATTCAAATGATTATTTCATACTTGCTCTGTTACAATCTTTTTCAAACTATAATGTCAAATTAAACCCTTATTTTGTTTCCAATTATTCCATAATGCTCACTTATTAAAAGGATGGTTTTAATCAATCATTTAAATTCCAAATCACATGTAAAATTCAAGTCAAAGCATCAAACAGCAACCAATTTGAATTCATGCAAATTATACAACAATTTTTAATCAATGGTTTATAATTAACCTAGGGTACACCCTATTAAAAGTTTGGTTTCAATTATAATCACTTAATAAGCCATTTAATTCAAATTTGGTTTAAATACAAACAGCAAGCAAATTTCAAACTTTTTGAAAATAAAACTTAACATCTGTTTGCTATTGACCTAAATAACCTACCCTAATTTTCCTAAATTTTTTGCTAACCTAAAAACTCCATTTCTCGACCTTTTCCTTTTTCTGCAAAAAAAAAAAAAAAACAGAAAGAAAATTTTAAAAAAAGGAAAAGTGGCGCCAGGGCAGTGGGCTGCGCCCAGCCCACTTCTTTTCTCTTCCTCCTCGCGCGCGCAGCCCAGCCCATTCCTTACGCGCGCGTACCGGTTCGATCTAATCCGCCTTCTTCTTCGTGTACGGCGCCCATCCGGCCGTGCCACGGCGACATCCCCCGCGAGCAGACGGTGATCCAGCCCCGTACCCCCCTATATAGCTAGCCCTAGGGCTCCGCGCCGCCAACCTAAACCCTAGGCTCCTGTTCCCCTCGAGAGCGCCGCCGCCAATCCCTCTCCTCGTCGTTTCCCTCCTCACTATCGCCTCACCGGAATCCCTCCGCTCTGAACTTCCGATGGCAGCCGCCGATTCCGTTCACCAACTACCAACCTAGCTGCAGGAACCAAACCGCCACGATCTCCTCGAGTTGTTGGACACCGCAGCCGCTGCAGAGACGCCATGTAGCCGCGCCGCCGTCCACGTCCCCGCCGCTGACGCCGTCGATTCGTCACCGGGCCTCTGCAACCACGACAACGGTGGTGAGCCACCGTGCATCCATCCTCTCTCTCCCTCTGCTTGCGCACGCACTGCACACGCATCAGCACCCACCAGATCGCATCAGCCACGAGCACGGCCACTCGCCGTTGATCATCGCCGGCGACATTCTCTGTCATGGTTCAGTCAAACGAGCGCGCGCAGTTAAATTCAGTTAACACCAACACTGAAGAATAACCTGTCCGCGCGCTGTATTTCTGCCGAACTGACGAAACCACCGCAGTGGTAACGCATCCACTGAGCGCAGCGCTTGGTCGTGGGTTCGAGTCCCCGCAGCGCCACACTTTTTGGGAATTTTTCCCCCGCGCAGAGGCCCACCTGTAAGCCATTGTGGTTGCCACGCACGCGCGCGCACGCCACGCTGGCCACAGGCCCACGGGGCAGTGGCTGTGGTTAGGTCACAGTGCGTAACAAAAGTATTTTCCAGCACGTTTCTGTTACATCTAGGCCCTTATAATTTGCAGTTTAGTCCCCTGTTTTAAATTGTTAATAACTTTTAAAATATAACTCCAAATAATAAAATCTAAATATGTTTGTTGTTCTAAATTAAATTCTCTATCCAATTATGTCATTTGTTTTCTGTTTTGAATTTCCAAAATGCAATTCAAATTTGAATTCAAATAATTCAATTGTAATTTGCTAAATTGCATAACTAAATCATGATAAATCCAAATCATGCAAATAAAATATGTTTTCAATGCTATTTCAAATAACCTATTCAAATATAAATTTTGTTTCATGGTTTGAATAATTTAAATTGCTTAAATAATTTAAACCTTGTTTAAATCATTTAAATTGGATAAAATCATAACTTGCCCAATTTAAATTGTTTTTGAACATGCAAAATATGTTTTCCAACTAGAAAAACATAACATTTTCAAATATGAGTTTGAATTTATGTTTTGAACAAATAAAATTCAAATAAAATTCATGCTTGTTTTAAATTCATTTAAAACTTGTTTAATTTTGTTTAAGTCATAATAAATTCATCCTAATTCCTTTTTCAATATTTGAAACATGTAATCCACCCAAAATTTTATGATATTTTCAAATATGAATTTTGTTATTTATTTTGCACAAGTTAAGTGGCTGAAAACAACCAATACTTGTGGGTCACCTTTAAGGAACCAAAAATTCTTTAACTTAATAAATAAAATTCTAAATTGCTAAACCTCATTTCAAATTGGTTTTATTGTTGTTATTTTGTTGTTTTCCTCATGCATGCATCATACTAAACCACTTACACCTGTTGGTTAGTTGGAAAACAGTTGTTTCAACCAAAATCCATGGGCTTTTCATATGCAACTCAAAACTGGATATGTGTCCATTTAAATTGTGTTACCATGTCAATTAGTTTATTTTGATGCATCCATTATATTG
The DNA here is from genome assembly GCA_028641055.1 of Alopecurus myosuroides. Taxonomy (NCBI): domain Eukaryota; kingdom Viridiplantae; phylum Streptophyta; class Magnoliopsida; order Poales; family Poaceae; genus Alopecurus; species Alopecurus myosuroides. The sequence goes on from JAPCYS010003840.1 coordinate 32,133, forward strand.
ACATGAATCATCCCATGATTGTGCACCATGCCATGTTATTGATTGTTTATCTTTCTGCATTGTTTGTTTGCTTCTTCTCGGATAGACGACGACGTTGAGACCGACGATCTTTACGACACCCCTTCTGAGGATCTAGCTCAGTACCAGGCTGCTGAGTTTGCAGGCAAGTTATCACTCACATGAACCATTGTGTTTCCTTTTCAACATTGGTTACCGATACTTTCCGTTGTCTATTTCTGCTAGCCATATGTATCGTTGCTTCTGTTACGAACCTATCACATGATACCCTGAACCCTGATATTGCCTCACCTCCACTCCCATCACCCCATTGGTTGAGCCTGTGTCTTACTAGCATGCTTAGGGTTGTTTTGCTCGAGTCTGTTATCAGTTACTTTTTGTTATTATATTCTGTTATATTCTAGGGCTCGATGTTAACCAACAACCTGTTAATTTGAGGTAATAATAATTTGCTGATAAGGCACCGGCAGGAGGCCCGGCGTGGTTTTGAGGCCTGCTAGTGTCGACCCTAATAGGAAAAGGGTCTTGTCTACTGATCCATGATGAGCGCACTATCCACATGTGGGAAGCGTGTATGGGCGCCCCCCTCAATTTGATTCGATTCGCATCTCGTCCAAATCACCACACTTAGTTCAGGATTTCCATTTGATGCACGCATATGCAGGTACGAACCCGAGGCCAGGGTGGAACATTTTGTAGTCGGCATTTAGGGCGGCGTGGTCTTCCAGTGCTATGAGGGTCCCCTTTTCTTCGTGGGGCTCGATTAGCCGCGCACGCACAGCACGTGGTGCTTTGGGCTTGATGCGAAGAAGAGTTGAGTTCTGTAGAGTGCCTCGCTTGGTGGAAGTGCATTTCCATCCTGGCGGGATATTCTTACGTGTATGGCCAAATTGGTGCACCCCTGCAGGGATAAATCTTCTCGAGAAGCCGTGTTTTCCGCGGTTATGGTTGACTTGGTGAAAGTACTGGCTAACAAGTACTCAGAACAACTTACACCTAACTAATACTAACCTAACTAGTAATAGCTTTATTGGCACAACAATTTGATCCATCATTAATCCAACTATGTGAGTTATCCTCGGATTGCTTCTTTGGATAAGGGGCGAGATCCAGGATGGGTTTGTTTTGTTACGATACGCTATCTTATCCCCTTTCTGTTATCCGGAAGTTATAGTTTGTTCTGTAGTTGGTTAGTGCAGCCAGTTGCAGCATCTTTTATATCCCTTCCTTCCGTTGAACCCAAGGCATCTGTGCTTGATGTTGACGGGTTACACTTTGGTGAACTGTGAGTCTTGCTTGCCAGTACGTTTATGTACTGACCCCTTTGGGGCTGTGGTTTCCGCAGACTACGCTTACGAGGATCCCCGTGACGGCTACTACGTGGAGTTTGACGAGGCTGCTGACGAGTAGGTAGCGGACCCGGGCAGGATCCGAGACATCGTGGATGGGCTCCGTTTTCTTTTCATTCCCGGCTTCTTAAGCCAATTTGGATTTGTCTTTACTCAGACCCCTTTGAATGCTTCCGCTGAGTTGTAATGATGTTATGTTGGGACATGTGTCCTCTGGATGATTGTATTTGCTATTCTCTGCCCTAGTGAGGGCCAGTTGCAACTTATTTCAATCTTTTGTGTCTTAGAGATTTGTTGTGTTATCATCTTGTTCAACGCCGTTGACGTACCATGTGTGTATGGTATGAAGTACGTCAATGGTAGTGTCCTGATTTCTACGGGATAGTTTACATCGACGGTGAACAGTAACGATTGGTTGTCACACATAAGTGTTGGCCTACTCGTAAGAGGACGCGGGTGCCGGTAAGCCCCGTAATCCAATCAAAATACTGTTCAGTTCGTACGGTGAGTATCCTCTAGAAGTCCGGGTGCGACAAATGGTATCAGAGGCTGTCTGCCTGTAGGATCCCTTTTTACTGGTCGCAGTTGAGTCTAGAAACTATTTTTGTAGCTATATAGGAAAAATGAAACGTGAGAGTAGGAATTCTGCCATTTTTCTTCTTTCCCCACCCACCCACCCTTTTCTGGTAAGGAAGTGCAACGTTGTTTTCCCTCCTCACCTAAACTTTCAAGTTAGGATTTCACGAATCCTGGTTTCTCTAGGATAGTTATATCTACTAGTCTATAGGAATGGAGGTGGTTGTGACATGATTTATCATGTTGCCTACTCACGATTGAGAACGGAGGCGTGTAAGCCCCGGAAGCAAATCCTCTATTCCTTAAGCAGTAGATATTGATCCTTTAGAAGCCCGGATGGGTTTTCCGTAGTACCTCAGGAGTTTTGGTCTCGTGTTTCCCGTTGTTGCTTCGATATCCTGTTCTTCTCAACATCATTATCGTCCGTTGAAACCTTGTTGTTGTTTTCCGCTTCAATTCTTCTACCGGCGTCTAATCGAAACCTCCCAAATCATCTGCAGATGGATCTCAGGTTCTACCCGCAGGTGGTTCGGATGACTCGCTGTGAGAGCACCGCCGGTTATCCGGAGATGCTGAGGGACATGGTCACGTATCTGGGGTTCCATTGGGCACCAGAGTACCAGGTCTACGAGCAGCAGCGAGAGTTTGACCAGACCTACTACCAGGCTATCGTCTACATTCTGTCAGATGATGGCAGGAGCGTTGTCCACCGCTACGAGGCAGTAGGTTCCACAGTGGATATGGCCGTGCAGCAGGCAGCTTACGTGAGTCTCACCGGCCTTCGTGATGACTACTGGGGGTTTGACGATTCTATCTATCGCCACATCCCCCGTGGTTACATCACTTCAGCGGGAGCTCACTTCACTCTCTATGACAACTTGGATGTTTATGAGCGTGATAGTTCCAGGCTGCACACCACCGCTCAGTTTGTGAGGCACAGTGACGCAGTTGCCACCACACTTTCTCAGGAGTTGGTTTCAGTCAGGGAGCAGCTCTACCTTGCTCTGACTCGTCTGGCGACGTACACCACAGACTTTGTTGGAGATGAGCGCTTTGCACGTTCCATCAGACAGAGGGACGTAGTCTGCCAGATGCTGGAGGTTACGAGCCGATCAGAGGCCCACTCCTCGACCTTGGTCCTGGTTACACTGGGATTCCCCGCTTTGGAGCACAGGGAGACGATGCTTTCTACTTCACCACACCGAGAGTTGCTCTCAGAGCAGTCCCGATGTATGTGGATCGTCGATCTACTTACTTTCGTGGGATTCCTCCTCACCGTATCTCTCGTCGTACTACTCACCGCTGTCCTGCGTGATGAGCATGGGAGTACCGATGTATCCGTTCCTAGCTATGTCTAGTTATCCTTTGGCATTCGAACCATTTATTGGTCTGTTGGATATTCTGATGTATTTGAACATGTGATGATGTACCTGTTGGTTATCTATTCATGCGTCGGAATAATCTATCTTTCGGTTACCAAGTATATCCTTTTCTATTGTTGTGCTAAAATGAATTTTAATTCAGGATGCCTCCAACAAGGAACACCCCGCCTGAACCACCTCCGATCACGGAGCTGTTGACTCAGATGACTCAGGTCGTGCCACATATGGCCCAGTTCCAGGCTAACCAGCACAACAACAAGAATGCTCCACGGGTCAACATCAAGGAGTTCCTCAGTCTGGGCCCAAAAGCTTTCGTGGCAACACGCGAGCCCCTGGATGCTGATGACTGGATCCGTGACATAGCCAGGACTCTGGACATTGCTCACGTTGCTGAGGAAGACAAAGTCAAGTATGCCACCTACCTACTGAAGGGTCAGGCAGCTTCTTGGTCGGAGAACTACCAGACCATGAGAGCTGGCTATCCTATCACCTGGGGTTGTTTCAAGGATGCCTTCCTGAAGCACCACATCCCAGATGGTCTCATGGAAAGAATGCGTGAAGAGTTCTGCTCTCTTAAGCAGGGCAAGCTGGACGTTATCAGCTATCAGACTGAGTTCAATCGCCTCGCTCGATACGCTGGTGACGAGGTGTCCACTGAGGCCAAGAAGATGGCAAGGTTCCGCCGAGGTTTTAACCCGGAACTCAAGTACGCACTAACCAACATCAAGTGCAAAGACTTCGAGGAGCTCGTGAACACCGCGCTCAATGAGGAAAATGGGCGCAAGGCGTTCGAAGAGTCTCTCAAGCACTCGCGTGAGGGTGGTTCCTCCTCCAACATGACCACTCCTCCGCAGAAGCGCCGCATCTGGGTGCCAAATAGTGCTGTCACTCGGGCTCCATATGCCCAAGCTTCTCCAGGCTTCGCTCCCCGCCCACCCAACCCATCTCAGATGCATGGTCAGAGGGTTCCAATGGGCCAGCCAAGGCCAGGTCCTACTCGTGTTGTCACTTGCTACAAGTGCAAGGAGACTGGACACTACGCTGATAAGTGCACTCAGAGGCAGCTACCTCCACCACCTCCTCGCCCCAACACCAACCAGGCAATGGTGCGTGCTCCTCCGGCTAAAGCCTTCAATTCCAACAACAGGCCTGTCGGGAGGACCGCGAGGGTGAATCATATCAAGGCCGACAAAGCTGAGGAAGCTGCTGACGTCGTTCTCGGTACATTCCCCGTAAACTCTAACCCAGCTAAGGTGTTGTTTGATACCGGAGCATCGCATTCTTTTGTGTCAAACATCTTGGCGACAGCAGTTAAACTACCTTTTGTTGGTTTGGGTTCCCCGCTAGTAGTAAACTCCCCTGGAGCAACTATGCAAACTTCCAAGATCAGTCATGAAAATCAGATCTTAATTGGAGGCCACATATTCCTTGCTTCTCTCATTCTGCTTGGCAATTCTGACATTGATGTCATCCTTGGCATGGATTGGTTGAAGGCCAATAAAGCTACGATTGATTGTGCTAAGAAGTCGATAACTCTGTTCCACCCGTCTGGCCAGATAGTCTATTCTCCAAGTGAATCAAGTTCTATTCAGCTTTACAACCTCGATGCTAAACCTCTACCTCTGCTTGAAAATGTTCCGGTGGTTTGTGAATTCCCTGACGTCTTTCCAGAAGAGTTGCCAGGGATGCCTCCGGACAGAGCAGTTGAGTTCGTGATCGAGCTTGAACCAGGTACTGCTCCAATCTCTAAGCATCCATACAAGATAGCTCCTCCTGAACTGAAATTGTTAAAGGAGCAAATCGATATGTACATGGAGAAAGGTTACATTCAACCTAGTTCTTCCGCTTGGGGTTGCCCAACTCTGTTCGTTGCCAAGAAGGATCAAACAAAAAGACTCGTGGTTGACTATCGTCCTCTCAACGAGAAAACCATCAAAAACAAGTATCCAATTCCTCGTATCGATGATCTTTTTGATCAACTTGCTGGAGCCTCAATATTCTCCAAGTTGGACTTGAGGATGGGTTACCATCAAATAAAGATGAGAAAGGAAGATATTCCAAAAACAGCTTTCACCACTCGTTACGGTCTATATGAATACACCGTCATGTCCTTTGGTCTCACCAATGCACCGGCGACATTCTCTAGACTCATGAATTCTGTCTTCCATGAATACCTTGACAAGTTCGTTGTGGTATATCTTGATGACATTCTAGTCTACTCAAAATCCGAGGAAGAGCATGGAGAACATCTTCGTCTCACTCTCATGAAACTTCGCGAGCATCGTCTGTATGCCAATTTCTCCAAATGTGAGTTCTGGATTCCAGAAGTTGCTTACCTTGGCCATGTCATCTCTGCCAAAGGCATAGCCATTGACCCAGAAAAGGTTAAGGCAATTGTTGATTGGAAACATCCTAGAACGGTGAAGCAAGTCAGAAGTTTTCTTGGCTTGGCTAGCTATTGCCGTCGTTTCGTCCAAAACTTTTCCAAGATTGCCAAACCTCTCACTGATCTCACGAAGAAGGACAAGAAGTTCGTTTGGTCTCCACAGTGTGATGAGAGTTTCAAACTCCTAAAGACTAAACTCACTTCCACCCCAGTTCTGGTTGGCCCAGATACTACCAAACCTTTCCAGATATTCTGCGGTGCATCTCTCCAAGGTCTAGGTGCAGTTCTTATGCAAGAACGTCAAGTTGTGCTTATGCCTCACGTCAGTTGAACCCACATGAGCAAAAATATCCCACACATGACCTTGAACTTGCAGCAGTTGTGTTTGCCCTCAAGAAATGGAGACAATACTTGTTGGGTAACCGCACTGAAATCTTTTCCGATCATAAGAGTCTGAAATACATCTTCACTCAACCAGATCTAAACCTCAGGCAAAGGAGATGGATTGAAAAGATTAAAGACTTTGATCTCACCATTTCTTACACTCCAGGCAAGGCTAATGTTATGGCCGATGCTCTCAGTCGCAAGTCCTATTGCAATAATCTCATGATCATGGAAAGCCAACCTCCACTTCATGAAGAATTCCAGAAGCTGAACCTTGGTCTTGTTCCTCAAGGTTATCTTGCAAGCTTGACAGCCAGTCCAACTCTCGAGGACAAGATTCGTTCTGAACAACTTCGTGATACTGAAATCAAGAAGATGGTTGAGCACATCAAGGAAGGCAAGGAGAAATTCAAGTCCTTCTCGATTGATGATAAAGGAACTGTGTTCTTCGAAGGACGCATTGCAGTTCCTCAAGTTCAAAGTCTCAAAGATATCATTCTCAAGGAGGCTCATGAAACTCCTCTTTCCATTCACCCTGGAAGTACAAAGATGTACCAGGATCTTAAGACACTGTATTGGTGGCCTGGCATGAAACGTGAAATTGCTCAATACGTTTCTGAATGCGACGTTTGTCAACGTGTTAAGGCAGTCCATCAGAAAACAGCCGGTCTACTCCAACCTCTGAAAATTCCTGAGTGAAAGTGGGACATGATTGAAATGGACTTCGTCACTGGTTTTCCAAAGTCCAAGAAGGGCAACGATGCAATCTTCGTTGTTATTGATCGTCTCACTAAAGTAGCTCACTTCTTTGCTGTCAAGGAAACAATCTCAGCTAGCCAGTTAGCAGAGCTATACACAGCAAAGATTGTTCCTCTTCATGGTGTTCCATTGGAAATAAGCTCAGACCGTGGAAGTATCTTCACTTCTCATTTCTGGAAGAGTTTTCAAGAAGCATTGGGCACCAAACTTCTGTTCAGCACAGCTTATCACCCTCAGTCTCAGGGGCAAGTCGAAAGAGTCAATCAGATTCTCGAGGATATGCTCAGAGCATGTGGTATCTCCTTTGGCATGAAATGGGAGGATTGCCTTCCATATGCTGAATTATCCTACAACAACAGGTACCAGGCAAGCCTAGGCATGGCACCATTTGAAGCACTCTATGGCCGCAGATGCAGGAGTCCAATAAATTGGTCTGGAGCTGGTGAACGTTCACTCTTAGGCCCTCACATTGTTAAGGAAGCCGAGGAGAAAGTTCGTATCATTCGTGACAATCTCAAGATTGCTCAGTCTCGTCAGAAAAGCTACTATGACAGCAAGCACCGTGATATGGTCTATGCACCTGGTGACAAGGCATATCTCCGTGTAACTCCCCTCAGAGGCACTCATCGTTTCGGTGTGAAAGGAAAGCTTGCACCAAGATACATTGGTCCTTTCAACATTCTCTCAAGGCGGGCAGAAAATGCCTATCGTCTCGAACTTCCAGAAAAACTATCCAAGGTGCACGATGTGTTCCACGTGTCACAGCTCAAGAAGTGTTTCAAAGATCCAGATCGTGCAGTTGATCATGATTCCATTGAACTGCAAGATGATCTCTCTTATGAGGAGCACCCTGTTCGTATTCTTGATGAGACCGAGCGTAAGACTCGCAACAAGAGCACAAAGTTCTTTAAAGTGCAGTGGTCGCATCATGCCGATAAAGAGGCAACGTGGGAGACCGAAGAGGATCTTCGCAAGAAGTATCCGGACCTTTTCTCTTCTCAGTAAGGAATCTCGGGGCGCGATTCCTTCAAGGGGGGGCGTTTTGTAACATCCCAAGTATGAAAACTCCCCTTTAGAATGTTTGATTTCTTGTTTTATTAAAGTATTGCATCATGTCATCATATTGTTTCCATTTGTTTTCTTTTTGTTTGCATTTGTTTCTTATTTGTTGCATCTGTTTTTCCCTGTTTTCACAATTCAAATTTAAACTTTATTCAAATGATTATTTCATACTTGCTCTGTTACAATCTTTTTCAAACTATAATGTCAAATTAAACCCTTATTTTGTTTCCAATTATTCCATAATGCTCACTTATTAAAAGGATGGTTTTAATCAATCATTTAAATTCCAAATCACATGTAAAATTCAAGTCAAAGCATCAAACAGCAACCAATTTGAATTCATGCAAATTATACAACAATTTTTAATCAATGGTTTATAATTAACCTAGGGTACACCCTATTAAAAGTTTGGTTTCAATTATAATCACTTAATAAGCCATTTAATTCAAATTTGGTTTAAATACAAACAGCAAGCAAATTTCAAACTTTTTGAAAATAAAACTTAACATCTGTTTGCTATTGACCTAAATAACCTACCCTAATTTTCCTAAAAATTTTGCTAACCTAAAAACTCCATTTCTCTTCCTTTTCCTTTTTCTGCAAAAAAAAAAACAGAAAGAAAATTTTAAAAAAAGGAAAAGTGGCGCCAGGGCAGTGGGCTGCGCCCAGCCCACTTCTTTTCTCTTCCTCCTCGCACGCCCAGCCCAGCCCATTCCTTACGCGCGCGTACCGGTTCGATCTAATCCGCCTTCTTCTTCGTGTACGGCGCCCATCCGGCCGTGCCACGGCGGCATCCCCCGCGAGCAGACGGTGATCCAGCCCCGTACCCCCCTATATAGCTAGCCCTAGGGCTCCGCGCCGCCAACCTAAACCCTAGGCTCCTGTTCCCCACGAGAGCGCCGCCGCCAATCCCTCTCCTCGTCGTTTCCCTCCTCACTGTCGCCTCACCGGAATCCCTCCGCTCTGAACTTCCGATGGCAGCCGCCGATTCCGTTCACCAACTACCAACCTAGCCGCAGGAACCAAACCGCCACGATCTCCTCGAGTTGTTGGACACCGCAGCCGCTGCAGAGACGCCCTGTAGCCGCGCCGCCGTCCACGTCCCCGCCGCTGATGCCGTCGATTCGTCACCGGGCCTCTGCAACCACGACAACGGTGGTGAGCCACCGTGCATCCATCCTCTCTCTCCCTCTGCTTGCGCACGCACTGCACACGCATCAGCACCCACCAGATCACATCAGCCACGAGCACGGCCACTCGCCGTTGATCATCGCCGGCGACGTTCTCTGTCACGGTTCAGTCAAACGAGCGCGCGCAGTTAAATTTAGTTAACACCAACACTGAAGAATAACCTGTCCGCGCGCTGTATTTCTGTCGAACTGACGAAACCACCGCAGTGGTAACGCATCCACTGAGCGCAGCGCTTGGTCGTGGGTTCGAGTCCCCGCAGCGCCACACTTTTTGGGAATTTTTCCCCCGCGCAGAGGCCCACCTGTAAGCCACTGTGGTTGCCACGCACGCGCGCGCACGCCACGCTGGCCACAGGCCCACGGGGCAGTGGCTGTGGTTAGGTCACAGTGCGTAACAAAAGTATTTTCCAGCACGTTTCTGTTACATCTAGGCCCTTATAATTTGCAGTTTAGTCCCCTGTTTTAAATTGTTAATAACTTTTAAAATATAACTCCAAATAATAAAATCTAAATATGTTTGTTGTTATAAATTAAATTCTCTATCCAATTATGCCATTTGTTTTCTGTTTTGAATTTCCAAAATGCAATTCAAATTTGAATTCAAATAATTCAATTGTAATTTGCTAAATTGCATAACTAAATCATGATAAATCCAAATCATGCAAATAAAATATGTTTTCAATGCTATTTCAAATAACCTATTCAAATATAAATTTTGTTTCATGGTTTGAATAATTTAAATTGCTTAAATAATTTAAACCTTGTTTAAATCATTTAAATTGGATAAAATCATAACTTGCCCAATTTAAATTGTTTTTGAACATGCAAAATATGTTTTCCAACTAGAAAAACATAACCTTTTCAAATATGAGTTTGAATTTATGTTTTGAACAAATAAAATTCATGCTTGTTTTAAATTCATTTAAAACTTGTTTAATTTTGTTTAAGTCATAATAAATTCATCCTAATTCCTTTTTCAATATTTGAAACATGTAATCCACCCAAAATTTTATGATCTTTTCAAATATGAATTTTGTTATTTATTTTGCACAAGTTAAGTGGCTGAAAACAACCAATACTTGTGGGTCACCTTTAAGGAACCAAAAATTCTTTAACTTAATAAATAAAATTCTAAATTGCTAAACCTCATTTCAAATTGGTTTTATTGTTGTCATTTTGTTGTTTTCCTCATGCATGCATCATACTAAACCACTTACACCTGTTGGTTAGTTGGAAAACAGTTGTTTCAACCAAAATCCATGGGCTTTTCATATTCAACTCAAAACTGCATATGTGTCCATTTAAATTGTGTTACCATGTCAACTAGTTTATTTTGATGCATCCATTAACTTGACATGCATCATCCCATGATTGTGCACCATGCCATGTTATTGATTGTTTATCTTTCTGCATTGTTTGTTTGCTTCTTCTCGGATAGACGACGACGTTGAGACCGACGATCTTTACGACACCCCTTCTGAGGATCTAGCTCAGTACCAGGCTGCTGAGTTTGCAGGCAAGTTATCACTCACATGAACCATTGTGTTTCCTTTTCAACATTGGTTATCGATACTTTCCGTTGTCTATTTCTGCTAGCCATATGTATCGTTGCTTCTGTTACGAACCTATCACATGATACCCTGAACCCTGATATTGCCTCACCTCCACTCCCATCACCCCATTGGTTGAGCATGTGTCTTACTAGCATGCTTAGGGTTGTTTTGCTGGAGTCTGTTATCAGTTACTTTCTGTTATTATATTCTGTTATATTCTGGGGCTCGATGTTAACCAACAACCTGTTAATTTGAGGTAATAATAATTTGCTGATAAGGCACCGGCAGGAGGCCCGGCGTGGTTTTGAGGCCTGCTAGTGTCGACCCTAATAGGAAAAGGGTCTTGTCTACTGATCCATGATGAGCGCACTATCCGCATGTGGGAAGCGTGTATGGGCGCCTCCCTCAATTTGATTCGATTCGCATCTCTTCCAAATCACCACACTTAGTTCAGGCTTTCCATTTGATGCACGCATATGCAGGTACGAACCCGAGGCCAGGGTGGAACATTTTGTAGTCGGCATTTAGGGCGGCGTGGTCTTCCAGTGCTATGAGGGTCCCCTTTTCTTCGTGGGGCTCGATTAGCCGCGCACGCACATCACGTGGTGCTTTGGGCTTGATGCGAAGAAGAGTTGAGTTGTGTGGAGTGCCTCGCTTGGTGGAAGTGCATTTCCATCCTGGCGGGATATTCTTACGTGTACGGCCAAATTGGTGCACCCCTGCAGGGATAAATCTTCTCGAGAAGCCGTGTTTTCCGCGGTTATGGTTGACTTGGTGAAAGTACTGGCTAACAAGTACTCAGAACAACTTACACCTAACTAATACTAACCTGACTAGTAATAGCTTTATTGGCACAACAATTTGATCCATCATTAATCCAACTGTGTGAGTTATCCTCGGATTGCTTCTTTGGATAAGGGGCGAGATCCAGGATGGGTTTGTTTTGGTGGTTAG
>JAPCYS010002082.1:0-43705 GCA_028641055.1 Alopecurus myosuroides
AACAGGCTTTCGCCCCGCTTTATAAATAAAGCCACACACGGCCAAACGATACACCTATAGTATATCGCTAAGGATGTGTCTAACGCGGAGGCGACCGATTCGCTTGGGCGACACGTGGGGCGATTCCCCACCGCGTCCGCGCCGCGAGAAGGGAGCTCGTCGTCGGCGCTCGGGCCGCTCTAGGGAGGGGGTGCCTCTCGAGGCCGGCGCCGCGAGGGCCGAGGCAGAGACCGCTGCTTCTGTGGGTTCCGCGTCGGAAGAGGAAAGCCTGGGGTGCCAGTACCGCGAGGGGAGGTCCGGCTGGGGCTGTTCTTGGAGCAGGTGCTGGGGAGCGCGGAGGAATACGCTGGTTGCCTGGGGAGGGACCGGCTGCAGGAGGCGCCAGGGCGCTCGCCGGCGGGCCCGATGGAGCAGTGGGAGTTGACCCTCGGGGATTTCCCGGCGCTTGGCCTTGCTCCATGGGGAGTCGTCGTGGGGGCGCGATGCTCGAGGACCGGAGTGCTGCAGATCGGGGCTTGGCTTCTGCCCGTGGGGGCTCCGTCGACGGGGGAGCCGCCGCCATGGGTGGGACGCGAGGAGCTCGAGCCCGACCTAGGGTTTCAGGGGGAGCAGGTGCGGGTGGAGTTGGGCCAAAGGGGGACAGATGGGCTTGGTGGGCCTGGTGGGGGCATGCCGGCCTGCCAAGCGGTAGATGCGCTATGTTCCAACGCGACAACGGCCATTAGTGGAGATAGGGGAGCTGGGCCGGTGGGCCTATGCGGTGAAGAGACGGGGGCCTCTGGGTTGGCCCAGCTCGAGGGTTCCGGGGGCTGCCTACTTAAGTGGTTGTGGCTCCCCAAGGGTTCGGTCGATCTAGGGTTAGGGCATCCCGCATCGGCCGAAGACATCAGCTGCCACGCTCACCAAGCTGCTCGTCGCCGCGGTCCAAGGCCTCACATCTCCCGCCGTTGTGGTCCGCTCTCTCGGGCCATGGATCGGGACCGGAGGGACGCTGGGCGGAGGGGCAAGCGCCCGTTCGAGGAGGTGGGCGCGGGGAGGGGCGTGTGCGCCCGGACGACCTGCGTCTGCGGCTCAGCAGCGACCAGGAGGAGGTGCGTAGGTGCTCGAGGGAGGAGGCGGAGGTCAGCATGAGGGAGGAGGAGCGATACGAGGAGGAAAGGTTGCGAGCGCGTGCTCTTCAAGGGCCAGCACGGGGGCGCGAGCGCTCTCGAGACCAAGATCGACGCGAGCCAAGGGGGCCACCGCCGGGGAACCCCAACCTCACCCCCCTAGGGAGGGGCGGTTCGAGTACGGCGGACGCATCGAAAGTAACCTGCTTCAAGTGCGGTCTAACCGGCCACTTCCAATCGGCGTGCAAGGGGGAGCAATTTTGGATCAACTATGAGACGAAGGGCCATTTGGCTGCTGCTTTGTTCGGTGTTGATGAGGCGCAAAAAGCCCTTGTGGGTGGGGTTTGGGGAGGGCGGTCGGGGTTTCTTCTATACCGTGGTCCCCGATGCCGACCTCGCGAGGCGTCCCCCAATGCGGCCACGGTCTACATCGACAAGGGGAACTTCTCGGTGGAGGAGGTGGAAGATGAGTTCAAAGAATTGGTCGGTGACGGGTGGGACTGGAAGGTGAAGCAGATCTGTGACGCCACTTTCTCTCTGGTGTTTCCCTCCAAGGAGGTCCTGCGCATGGCGACTAGAGGCGGGGGCCTGACCTTGCCTATCACAGAGTTTCGCGCAATCGTCACTGCGGCCGCGGGGGATCCTAGGGCGGTGGAGAAGCTGGAGGAGGTGTGGGTGCATCTGCACGATGTTCCGGGCCCACTGCGAGAGGAAGGGGTGCTCCTAGGGTCGACGCTTGAGCTGGGGGCGCCCCTAGAAGTGGATACCTCGACGCTGGAGGATGAGGAGGCCCCCATCCGCATGAAGTTCGGGTGTAGGGCGCCGGTCAAGCTGCAAGAGTCCATTGTCCTCTTCGCCAACCTGGACAGGTATAAGGTGCGTGTGGAGCGGATCGGAGGCGAGAAGAACAAAGGAGCCCTGCCTCCTCCCCCCTGGAGCGCCATGACAAGGGGGACGACCCGTCTGGCAATCTCTCGGACTCCTCGGACGAGGAAACTGATGACTGGGACAGCTGGAAGGCACGCGAGAAGCAGAGGTCCAAGGCGGACCTGGCGGCATCGCAGGGCGGCTCCAAGGGCCCACGGGCCAAGTCTGCATGCTCCGGGGACGTGGTGGCAGTGGGGGCTTCGCTGGGGATGGCTGCGGAGGGGTGATGCACGCCCCGTGCGATGCTCACGCTGGTGCCTGTTGGGAATATGCCCTAGAGGCAATCATGTATGATGTAATTCCCACTATATTCATAAAGTTATTAAGTTGTCCTTGTTTTGAACATCTGATATATGTCATTGAATATGTGATTCGATTGTGGAACTATATATTCATGTTGTCCATGCTAGATTGTCCTTGGTCATTTAGGTTGTGTTGTACACACACCCTAGACTAATGTGAGTGTTGGCAGATGACACGGTTCCACTTGTCATGGGCATGGTGATGCCATTCCAACGTTCATGGACTTGGCTAAAGAGTTTAGCAAGTCGGACTGACCCACATTGAGATGCAACGATCAAGTCGTCATTTGCATGTCTCAATCAATGTAATCCTTAGACCTGAGGTTGTCGCACAATCCGAGTTGTGGATCACCAACTTAGGTTCTGTCAAACGTTGTTCTGTGACAAGGAAACTATAAAGGCAGAGTTCGGGTCGAATGAGAAGCAAGCCGCGTGATGTGGATAATCAAGATGAGATTTTGCCCCTCCGAATGGAGAGATATTCTCTGGACTCTCTCGAGTGATATGATTCATGAAGCATGGCCATGCGCGACTCAGTTAAGTGTTAACTGTGTCGGTTGACTAAGAGTTAGTCAGATGAATCACATATCACGGATCGAGAAGAGAGTCGAACTATTTAAGGGATGACGATAAATCGCCTATAGTTCGACAAGGTATATCGTGAGGCAAAAGGGACTAAGATGAATATCACATTGAAAGGTATGTCGTCATGACTCAATGGGACTTGGGAGTCGGCACGTTCTGCTAGGAGCCGCTGCCGATTGATCGATTGGGAGTTGGACTCCAATCGTGTCCAAGTCGCCATGAGCCTGCAGGGTCGCACACTTAAGAGCGGGAGCAAGTATTGGTCGGGTTGGACCCGAACAAGAAATGGACTGAGTTTGTGAGTCGGACTCACAGAGGGAATGGGCCACAAGTGTTGTCAAGCCCACTACCATTCGCTATATAAACAGGGGCGCAGGTTGCCCAGCGGGCAAGTTAGTCCACTCTCCCATGCGTTGGGAACCCTAGCCCCACTCAGTCCAGCCGCCGCACCGGACCTAGCAGTCCGCCGTCGGAGCTCCTCCTCGTACGTGTGGATACCGGCAGAGGTGCTGTACGTTCAGCACTTCGACGTTCGAGGGATTGGATCGGCCGGACCGGATCGTGGGACTGCACTGCCCCGACGCGCTGCATCGATAATCCGCACCTGCACGTCTAGTGGTAATACTCGTGGCCTTCTACCTCGGCTAGATCTTGGAAGCATCGCGTAGGAAAAGTTTTTTGTTTATCTCTACGCGTTCCAACAGTGGTATCAGAGCGGTAGCTTCTGGTATTAGGCCCGAGATCCGTACATATGTGATATGTAGTTAGCGTTAGATATGATCTAATTGCTGTTTTGGTGGTCGGTCTATGAGATAGATCGGTTTTGTACAAGGTTGATTGGATCAATCGTACTCGGGGTTAATGGATGATCAGGTTTCCGTGATCATACTGCTAAGGTCGTGGAACAACTTACCCCTACCGGTCGGTTTCCGCCATCGGGGTATACCGTGACACATAAATCCAGCTGCGGTGATCGAAGATCAAAGAGTTTGATCGAATCGGAATACGGATCAGATTTAAGTAAATCTGTTTTATCTGACGAAGAAATCCATGTTCGGGACCGCCGGCTTCGCCCTGTCGTAGCGCCTTAGATGTCGTTGCGAGTTTCACAACGCCGGTAGATATCGTATCTATGCATAACTTGTTTTTGCAGGAAGTTGTGAATGGTATGGCTTATGTGCATGTGATGTGTGTAATCCATACATGATCTGCGTATCATGTTCTTGTCAGCCGGCTAGAGCCTAGGTGATGTCATTTTATTGTATACCGGCCTGCGTGTCGGATTCTCTATGTAATCTTTGATTTACTAGCTAGTGTAGCTTGTTGGAGAACCCGATGGCATGCAAGTCGATGTATAAGTCGGCTACATGGAGTAAGATGGCACGTGACAAGAGTTGGCACGAGTCGACTTACAAGCTTTGTGGAGATGAAGATCACCATGAAGAGAGCCATACCATTTCACATTATAATTGCTTTATTTGTGTTATTGTTATGTCTCTATTTACCTCTATTTAGATAGTTGATAGATTCTTTAATCCCTCAAAGAAGGTCTAGTCGGTCGCCCCGCCAGTGCTGCACCATCACAAGTCGGACATTCTTGGTAGTGGGCTCATAAAATTGAGGTGCTACCAATTCTTTCCGGTTAGGTGGGTTTGAGTCGGACTCTTACAAGCAGAAGCACTTGGTAATCTAGACGAGTCCATCACAATGGTTGTGGGGCTCGGGGCGAGGTAGGTTGGGAGCCGGGGCATGTGATGTCACCCAACTAACATGAGTCGTATTGGATACGATTGGCAAGGTGTTGCCTACCTAGATCACTTGACGGCTAGCGGTGATGCTAAAGCTCACTAGTCGGCTTGCTTATTTAGGATCTTGAATCACTTAGCAACCATCGGAGGGATGTTGGTTCTAGTGGGAGCATAAGTATTAAAGCGTTTAATATGCCTGCTCCTTTTATGAATACATGTCTTAAGTGTTTTTGCGTATTTTCTGTTGTAGATCAATGACACCTAGCAACCTTCCTCAGTTGTCCGCGTTTGCGTTGAGGTCAATCCTAGAGAAGATAAGCTTAATGGAACTAATTTCACCAACTGGTATCGTAATCTGAGGATAGTCCTCAAGCATGACAAGAAAGAACATGTTCTAGAAACTCCACTTCCAGATGAGCCTGATGATGATGCGACTGTCACTGTCATGAATGCCTACCGTAAGACTAGAGATGAGTCTACGGAAATCAGCTGTCTTATGCTTGCACACATGGAACCGGACTTGCAGCAGCAGTTCGAGAATGTTGAGGCCTACGATATGATCGAAAGCCTCAAAAGTATGTTCCAGGCTCAGGCAAAGACCGAGAGGTATCAAGTCTCTCAAGCTTGCTGGGCTGTAAGCTGAAAGATGGCGATCCACTGAGTCCGCATGTAATCAAGATGATTGGTTACATTCAGTCTCTGGATCGGCTGGGCGTCCCAATTAACGAAGAGTTCGCTACTGATATAATTCTGAACTCTCTTCCTAGTGCGTATGGTTCGTTCATCTCGAACTACCATATGCATGGTATGGATAAGAGTATCACTGAATTACATGGGATGCTCAAAACGGCAGAGGCTGATATCAAGAAAGGCGCCAGTCAAGTGTTGATGGTGCAGAATAAGGCTAAGTTCAAGAAGAGTTCTTGGACTAAGAAGAAGAAGGATAAGTCAGGAGGTAGCGCCCATGGCCCTGTCCAGAGTGCTCCCTCAAAGACTAAACCATCTCCTACAGCCGGAGCCAACTGCTTCTATTGCAAGCAGGATGGCCACTGGAAGAGGAACTGCACCAAGTATTTGGCTGATAGAGCCAAGAGTGGAGGTGTGACTTCCAACTCAGGTACGCTTGTGTGCAATGTTATAGACATTTATCTTGCTGATGCGCCTAATAGTTCTTGGGTATATGATACCGGATCAGTTATTCACATATGCAACTCGTTGCAGGGACTGGTAAGAACTAGGAGCGTGGCAGGAGGAGAGGTTGATATTCGGGTAGGCAACAAGGCGAGAGTCGCTGCGTTGGAAGTCGGCACGATGCAACTTCATTTACCATCAGGATTTTTAATGGAGCTAAATAATTGTTATTATGTTCCAGTGCTTAGTCGAAACATTATTTCCGCCTCATGTTTGATGAGACAAGGTTATGAGTCGAATATTAAGAATAATGGTTGTTCTTTATATTTGAAAGATATGTTTCATGGCTTTGTACCCGTTCAGAACGGGTTATTTATTTTGAATCTTGATAGTGAATCGGTCTATAACATAAATGTTAAAAGGTTGAAACCAAATGATCTGAATATGACTTACTTTTGGCACTGTCGGCTTGGTCATATAAGTTGGAAGCGCATGAAGAAGCTCCATGATGATGGACTTCTAACTTCGTTCGACTTAGAGTCATTCGAGACATGCGAATCATGCCTACTAGGTAAAATAACCAAGACACCTTTTGCAAGGAGTTGTGAAAGGGCGTCCGAGTTGGAACTAATACATAGTGATGTATGTGGTCCAATGAGCACGACAACCAGAGGTGGTTATGAGTACTTCATTACCTTCACTGATGATTTGAGTAGGTATGGATATATCTATATAGTGAAACACGAGTCGGAAGCCTTTGAAAAGTTCAAGGAATTCCAGAGTGAGGTACAAAATCAGCTCGGCAAGAAAATAAAGTTTCTACGGTCGGACCGTGGAGGCGAGTACATGAGCCATGAGTTTGATGACCATCTAAAGAGTTGTGGAATAGTTCCTCAACTCACTCCGCCGGGTACACCGCAGAGAAACGGTGTATCGGAATGGAGAAATCGGACCTTGTTGGACATGGTACGATCAATGATGAGTCGGACAGATCTACCTTTATCATTTTGGGGTTATTGTCTAGAAACTGCAGCTTTCACACTAAACAGAGTACCTCAAAGTCAGTAGAGAAGACACCACATGAGATGTGGACTGGTAAAAAGCCAAGTTGTCTTTTCTTAAGATTTGGGGTTGTGAAGCATTTGTCAAGCGACTTCAGTCGGACAATCTCACGCCCAAGTCGGATAAGTGTATTTTTGTGGGGTATCCGAGGGAAACCTTGGGGTACTACTTCTACAACCGGGAAGAAGGCAAAGTGTTTGTCGCTCTGAATGGTGTCTTCCTTGAGAAAGAGTTTCTCAGTCGGGAATTCAGTGGGAGCACGGTGCAACTCGAAGAAATTCGAGAGGAACCAGCTAGGTGCGAGTCGGCAATGGCCTTGGAGGCTGAGCCGGTCATGGTACCTACACCGGTTACAGCACCTGAACCTCGGAGATCTGCCAGATTACAGAGTGCTCGAGATGTTTTACTGTTAGACAGTAATGAGCCGGCAACTTATTCGGAAGCGATGGTGGGATCTGATTCCGAGTCATGGCTTGGAGCCATGAGATCCGAGTTAAAGTCCATGGATGAAAACCAAGTTTGGAATTTGGTTGATCTGCCTGACGGTGCAAGACCCGTCGAGTGCAAATGGGTCTTTAAGAAGAAAATTGATATGGATGGAAATATTTCCGTCTATAAAGCACAACTTGTCGCGAAGGGGTTCCGACAGGTTCAAGGAGTTGACTACGACGAGACCTTCTCGCCCGTAGCGATGCTTAAATCAATTCGGATCATGTTAGCCATAGCAGCCTATTTCGACTATGAGATATGGCAGATGGATGTCAAGACGGCTTTCCTTAATGGAAATTTAACTGAGGACGTGTATATGATACAACCCGAAGGTTTTGTCGATCCAGCTAACGCTGACAAGGTATGCAAACTTCAGAAATCCATTTATGGGTTGAAGCAAGCATCTCGGAGTTGGCACATTCGCTTTGATGAGGTAGTCAAATCGTTTGGCTTCATCAAGAGCGATCATGATTCTTGTTATACAAGAAGTTTAGTGGGAGCAAAGTAAATTTCTAATCTTATATGTGGATGACATATTACTGATTGGAAATGATGTCATGATGTTGCAAGAAACCAAAGAGTCATTGGAAAGGAGTTTCTCAATGAAGGATTTGGGTGAGGCGACTTACATATTAGGAATCAGGATCTATAGAGATAGATCAAGGCGGCTCATTGGATTGAGTCAGAGTACATATCTGGACAAAGTTTTGAAGAAATTTAAAATGGAAGAGTCCAAGAAGGGATTCTTACCGATGTCCCATGGCATAAAACTTAGCAAGACTCAGTGTCCTTCGACGACTGATGAGCGAAGTCGGATGAGTGTGATCCCGTATGCTTCGGCAATAGGATCCATCATGTATGCCATGATTTGTACTAGGCCGGATGTTTCCTATGCTCTAAGTGTTACGAGCAGATACCAGGCTGACCCTGGCGAAGCCCACTGGGCAGCGATTAAAAATATCCTTAAGTACTTGAGAAATACTAAGGAAATGTTCCTAGTTTATGGAGGTGATGAGGAATTCAGTGTAAAGGGTTACACGGATGCGAGTTATCTCACCGACTGAGATGATTCTCGTTTGCAATCGGGATACGTGTTCGTAATGAACGGAGGAGCTGTGAGATGGAAGAGTTCCAATCAAGATACGGTGTCTGCATCTACAACAGAGGCTGAGTATATTGCTGCCTCAGAGGCAGCAAAGGAAGCTGTTTGGATCAGGAACCTCCTGATGGATCTTGGTGTGGTTCAGGGCGCGTCCAATCCATTGGACGTATATTGTGACAACAATGGTGCTATCGCACAAGCCAAGGAACCTAGACAACACCAGAAGAACAAACATATACTCATGCGATACCACCTCATTCGCCAGTTTGTCAAACAAGGTGATATCAAGTTATGCAAAGTACACACGGATGCAAATATTGCAGATCCGTTGACAAAGGCGCTACCACAGCCTAAGCATGAGGCGCACACGAGAGGTATGGGCATTAGATGCCTAGGCATATGATGCCAGGTTGATTGACTCTAGTGTAAGTGGGAGACTGTTGGGAATATGCCCTAGAGGCAATCAAGTATGATGTAATTCCCACTGTATTCATAAATTTATTAAGTTGTCCTTGTTTTGAACATCTGATATATGTCATTGAATATGTGATTCGATTGTGGAACTATATATTCATGTTGTTCATGCTAGATTGTCCTTGGTCATTTAGGTTGTGAGTACTTCATGGGCATGGTGATGCCATTCCAACATTCACGGACTTGGCTAAAGAGTTTAGCAAGTCGGACTGACCCACATTGAGATGCAACGATCAAGTCGTCATTTGCATGTCTCAATCAATGTAATCCTTAGACCTGAGGTTGTCGCACAATACGAGTTGTGGATCACCGACTTAGGTTCTGTCAAACGTTGTTCTGTGACAAGGCAACTATAAAGGCAGAGTTCGGGTCGAATGAGAAGCAAACTGCGTGATGTGGATAATCAAGATGAGATTTTGCCCCTCCGAATGGAGAGATATTCTCTGGGCCCTCTCGAGTGATATGATTCAGAAAGCATGGCCATGCGCGACTCAGTTAAGTGTTAACTGTGTCGGTTGACTAAGAGTTAGTCAGATGAATCACATATCACGGATCGAGAAGAGAGTCGAACTATTTAAGGGATGACGATAAATCGCCTATAGTTCGACAAGGTATATCGTGAGGCAAAAGGGACTAAGATGAATATCACATTGAAAGGTATGTCGTCATGACTCAATGGGACTTGGGAGTCGGCACGTTCTGCTAGGAGCCGCTACCGATTGATCGATTGGGAGTTGGACTCCAATCGTGTCCAAGTCGCCATGAGCCTGCAGGGTCGCACACTTAAGAGCGGGAGCAAGTATTGGTCGGGTTGGACCCGAACCGGAAATGGACTGAGTTTGTGAGTCGGACTCACAGAGGGAATGGGCCACAAGTGTTGTGAAGCCCACTACCATTCGCTATATAAAGAGGGGCGCAGGTTGCCCAGCGGGCAAGTTAGTCCACTCTCCAATGCGTTGGGAACCTTAGCCCCACTCAGTCCAGCCGCCGCACCGGACCTAGCAGTCCGCTGTCGGAGCTCCTCCTCGTACGTGTGGATACCGGCAGAGGTGTTGTACGTTCAGCACTTCGACGTTCGAGGGATTGGATCGACCGGACCGGATCGTGGGACTGCACTGCCCTGACGCGCTGCATCGATAATCCGCACCTGCGCGTCTAGTGGTAATACTCATGGCCTTCTACCTCGGCTAGATCTTGGAAGCATCGCGTATGAAAAGTTTTTTGTTTATCTCTACGCGTTCCAACAGTGCCATCCCCACCTCGGCTGCCGAGGACCATGTTCTCTAAGTATGGATCGAATCTGACATTGGACGGAAATGGAAACGTGTTCAAGGTGCTGGGAGCGGTGGTCGCGGCGGCGCAGACGGAGGTGTCCCTGGATGCACCACCAACGAAGCAGGTCACATTGCTGGTGTGGTGTCACACCTGATTCCCGGGGGGATCACACACCTCCAGTATGCGGATGATACGCTCATCCTGATTCAGAATGATGACAAGGCAATCGCCAATCTTAAATTCCTCTTACTGTCCTTTGAGAACATGTCCGGGCTGAAAATCAACTTCCTCAAGAGTGAAGTCTTCGTGCTTGACCAACCCCCACAAACATGCCAGAATAGCTAACATGCTTAATTGCAAGCAGGGGGCCTTTCCGTTCATCTACCTGGGTATGCCGATCTCGGATCGCAAGCTCACTGCGAAGCAATGGAACTTTCTGGTCGCGAAGTTGGCAGCTAAAGTGGAGGTTTGGATGGGAAGACTGCTCTCCTCCGGGGGGAGACTAATTTTGTGCAACGCCTGCTTAGAAGCTCTGCCGTCTTATGCTATGGGCATGTTCCTGCTGCAGGATGGCGTGCACGCGAAATTTGACTCTATCAGGGCTTGGTTTTATTGGGAAGGCTCGAGGCCGAATCGTAAGTATCATATGGTCAATTGGTCGGCGGTGTGCCGGCCTAAATAATGTGGCGGGATGGGGCTCACCAACAATAAGAATTTCAATAAAGCGATGATGCTTAAATGGGTTTGGTGGTTGTTTCAAGAGGGTAGCTCGATTTGGAAGAGTTTGATGTTCGCTAAGTACCCTGAGGCGTCGAACATCTTCACCTCGCAATCCCAGGGGGTCGCAGTTTTGGCGAAGTATCCACAAAATTAAACACTTATTCAAGCTAGGGGCAAGACACTCAGTGAGGAGTGGAGTGCGGATGAGCTTTTGGTTGGACTGGTGGATTGGGGATGCCCCTCTGAGAACTCGCTTCCCAAGACTTTTCGCGATTTGTGGTGACCCCCGAGTGTCGGTGGGGGGGGGGGCTCTTGCTGGGAATTTCATAGGGGTTGATTTCCGTCGCGCCTTCGATCTGGAATGCGCGGAGAAATGGGCTACGCTAGTGGGGGAGGTTGAGGGCGTGCAGCTCTCAGAGGGTTTGGATGTTGTTGGGTGGGCACTAGAACCCTCGGGCAGGTTCTCGGTGTCCTCTATGTACTCCGCTATCTCCAGGGGCCCGTCGGTCACCTTTCATGCGGACGTGTGGGGCGCTAGGGTGCCCCTTAAAGTCAAGATCTTCACGTGGAAGCTGGCACTGGACCGGCTCCCATCGAGCATGCAGGTGGCCGCGCGTAGGGGCCCGGCTGATGGGACATGCGCCTTGTGTGGGCTTCAGGAGGATGTAGCTCACATGTTTTTCAACTGCGTCTTGGCCAAACTTGGGAGGAGCGTTATCAGAGATACCTTGGGTTGTGAATGGGGTCCGGCCAATTTCCCACAACTCTTCGCATTGATTCAAGCTCTCTCTGGGTCTGCGCGCCGAACATCTTGGGTGTTGTTCGTCGCGCTGGCCTGGACATTGTGGCTCACGCGTAATAAATTAACGATGGAATCGATCATTCCTAACAAGCCGGCTGACATTATTTTCAAAATGCTCATGTTTGTGCAGCGGTGGGCGGCGCTCGCTAAGGAGCAGGATCAGGCTAGCTTGCTGCAGATGGCCGGGGAGCTTCGGAGACGCTACAGCCCGATGGCCGCTCTCCATTCTTAGTTGTGTCACTAGTTGGAGTGGTTTTTTTCCGGTTTATGTTGGGTGCCGGCCCCTGTGTTTTGTCGTTGTGTTTGGTTCTGTTTGGTGGTGGTGCCCCCTGTGTGGGCGGTCAGAGAAGCTGTAGTCCCAGCACTGTATTCGTCTGTACCGTGCGAACTCTATTGCTTTATTAAGTTAACGCAGGGCATTAAAGGCCTGATATCTAAAGAAGGTAACCCTCTTACAAAGAAGATCCTAGGATAATCAGACACCAGAGGTCGCACCGAACGACACGACTATGAAGCCAAACCAGCACGCCGGAAGGATTGAGCACACCAAGCCACACACCCTAGGACACCTAATCTCCACGACCATGCCCTCAGGAGGGTAACGACGCAAGGCGTCGCCGCCGCCGAGTCCAACTGGACTTGGGTTTTCACCCGAAGACCGTCAACGGAACGAGCACCCGACGGTGTACTCAAGAGGAAGAACGACACACGCATGCGTCGCCGTCGTCAGTGCCAAAGCACATAGCTTTCGCTCGGTGACTCCCCCGTGACGCGAGTAGGGCCTAAGGCACGCACGTGGAGCGGACAACCAACCAAATCCAGATCTGAACGCCATCGCCGAAGAGATCACGCCCGAGATACTCGCCGCCGCTCCCGTTGCCGCCCACACGACCAACGCCGCAGCCACCACTGCCGCCATGGTGCTCGCCGGAGAGACCCCCATGCGACCCTCCACGCAAGGTCGCCACACCGACGTCCATGTACCTCACCATTAGCCATAGCCACAGAGCATCTGCGGCCCGGCAACCCCAAGGAAAAGTCACAACGCAACCACCAGATCCGGGCCCGCCTAGCCCAGATCCGGCCCGCACGCGCGCGGCTCCGAAATTGCCCGCCGCCCCGCCCGGCAACCACATCTCCGGTTGTGTCTCCTGAGGCCGCCGCGCCGGCCATGCCAGCTCCAGGCCGCTGGAGGCCCGCCTAGCCCATTGCAGCCCAGATCCGGCCCTGCCTTGCGCCGCCCGACGAGGAAACCGCTGCCAGGATCTGGTGCTCGACGTCGTCGCCCCTGCCGCCTCGAATGCCGGCCGCGCCGCCCCATGGCTTGCCTAGCAGGGAGGCACCTCCGAGCCGCACCGCCGTGAACCCGACCTACCCGCGAGGCCCTGTCCTTGCGCGGGGAGAGGACGACCCGCCGCCGCAGGCACCACGCGGGCTTTGCCCGGCGGCGCATGCCGGCGACGGCGGGGGAGAGGGGGAGAAAGAGGGGCGGGGGAGACGAGGGCGGAGAAGGTCACCTGGTCGCTCGCGGGAGCTGTCACGACCCCGGACCCAGAGATATACATACTGTTATGCCCTCCTAGTCATGGACCCGCAAGGGCTTCAGGGTACCAGCCCCGGCCGCAACAAACAACGGCAGGCCGCAGCCGGATAACATCGGTACTACTACTCCTTGTGTCCATTCTAGTCATAACCAACTATGCATATCAAAGCGTCCACGAATCGTATGAAACCGGAGGAACGGGACCAAATCTGCACAGAGATGCTATGTGTCCAGAAAGTGCAACAACAATCGAGTGTTACTGGGGTTACCAAGCCCCAGGCCGAATCACATCGGCAGGCGTGCTCGGAAATGGATCATCGGCTCCACAACCCCTCGACTGCGACAACTATGCAGGCATAGCCAAAACTGTATAACAATGAGCTCGAAACCAACAACCAATCAAAGCAGCACAGTAGACATGAAACTGTATTAAACAGGTATTAATAGAGTGTAGCTTCCAAACAGAGGTCACACGACCCAACATTACATCATACAACGGAAGGAAAAATTATGTTGCTAATCAACAAGAACCAAAAAGGCCTAAGAGGCCGCAACATAAGGCGACGTCCCAGCCCATAGATTCCAGGCTGCTATCTGGGACCCCAAACTACTCGTCGTTATCCACGTCGGAAACACCACCACTGGAGTGGAAACTTCACCTGAACCAAAATTAAGCAAACCTGAGTACGGGAGGTACTCAACAAGACTTAGTTAACCTACTATATATTTGCTATCTTCAGAAAGGGTTTTATGAAGGCTATTTTGCGTAAAGCAAGATTTATTTCTCGAAATCGAGGTGGAATAGCACGTCTCAAGGAGTGTTTTCAAAACAGATGAGGAAGCTACTCAGCTACTGTAATCATCATCTTTTCAATCCACCAACATCATTTCCCACCATCTCACATGCTACAAGGATCACCCCTCTCGGCATGTCCGAGGAGGCACCCTTCAAACATTGTCTCCATGCTTCGTCAACATCTTTTACGCCACGTTCAAGTTATCTATGGTCTTTGCATTCACCAAGTCATCCTTAACCGTGGACACGACTTTTCGAAAAGATTGCCCTGCAAGGATGTACACTTTACCCACACGTACCATCCGACTCTTAGCGCCACATGTACGCTCCTTGGGAGCGCGACAGTGGGTGGGTGGCCACGACTTTTACCTTACCAAACCCTATCCATGAGTCAACCCAAGATAGGGCCACCCCGTCAACAGGGAGTTGGCAATCCTCCTGACGGCACCTGTCTCTGTGAGGCGGGGTCAAGATCCGTGTACGTGCATCACTTGGCCCCGGTCACGCCCTAGCGGAGCATTTGGTTTTCAAAACCGTTTAAAATGTTTTATTTGCGTTGCCGAATAGAAATCTCAAACTACGTGACTCATGGATCTGGCCAAACAAATTAGTCGGTCGAGGGCGGTTACCTAGACCCCGCGTGTGGTTGCACGCTGAGTCTTGGCTTCCGCTCGAGGCCTTAATCCTAAGGTTGGTGAGTATAGGACGAATAACCACTTCCCAAGTGGCCTTCCATCCAAGCCTTAGTCAAGTTAACCACACAATGCTCATCTTACCACGTCATCATATCATACTAGGTTATCGCAGCTCTGGTTCATCAACCGGATGGAACAGAGGTAACAAACATTTGAAGCTAAGCGTAGTGGATATAAGGCTCTGGCGATGCGCACAAGCAAATCTATGGCGGCTAGGAGCAGTGGATCAGGATATTGAGGCAATGCAATATATAGGAGAACTATATCTACTAACCTCAAATACTTTGGAATCGAATGCAAAGTACGATAATCAAATGATGTTGGAAAACATATATGAGCAGATAAGAGGTTATGCTTGCCTTGGTTAAAAGAAAACCCAAGAGTAGATCTTCTGAAATAACTGCTTGACTTGTCGGTTAGGATCAAGTATTCGCCAATGGAATTGTTGGCCTTCTCTTCGGAGTCGCATTCTACCGAGGGGGAAAGCACACCGAAAAGAAGAACAACAATCAACACATGGCATCGATGAAATGCGCAATATTGTATGCATGAGCAAATTAATGCACCGAGGTAAAGCCCTAGATAGGTTCAATGGGTTGCTAGGGTTCGGATGTCAGTTATACAGCTTAACAGAAATTGCCCGAAATGGACCCCGGAGGGGCACTTCGGACAATTCTGAAGGTGTGTCCAATTTTAAAAGCTCAAATGGGTTTGAAAACACCATAACTAGATTGCATTTGTCATTTTGATCATTTTGGTATATAACTTCTAATTTTCAAATTTTATTGATTAAAAATTTATTTCCTCTATTTTAAATGAATTAATTAAATTCAAATAATGTTCAATTTTCAACTTTGTCAAACATACATGAAAGTGACATATTTAGATAGAGTTTAATTTTGTGAACATTTCCATATTTTTATTTTATTTTTCTGATAAATAAAACATTAGTTATTGAAATTCCAATATTAATCAATTTTCTGTAGTTATTAGACATGGCCCACGTGTCATATTCTTTTTCCATTTATTTCAAAAATAAAAGAATGCTGACAGGCCGGGCCTGTGATGACGCGGGCATGACGTCACAGTGACGTCATCCCAGGCCGGAATGCCTCTGCCACAGATCAATCCGTCGAATTCGGGCGCAATTCATGAAATTAAGTGCGCCATAAGGAAGAGCAACCGACGGCGAGCAAAAAGATGGAGGCGCCGCCCAGAGAATGTCACCGGAGTTGCTCCGGTGAGCGGTGGTGCGGCGGCGGACAGCGGCCAGCGGCAATAGGGCGAAACAGAGGGGAAGGAGGCGAGTTGGGGACATGGGGAGGCTCACCACGCCGTCGTGAAGCAAATGGTGTGGTCGGGGTGGAGAGGCGGCGCCGGAATCGCCGGCGGTGAGCAGGAACCGGCGGCGCCCGAGGCGGATGGAAACGGCGCGATTGGGGGCCTCCCGACCTTCCTTAGTTCCGTGCGGGCTAGAGGCTGCGTAGGAGCTCGAGGGGAGGACGAGGGCGTGCTCGGCATGGTCGGGGATGGCCCAGAACGGCGGTGGCGAGCTCGCCGGAAAAACTAGAGTTTTGACCCGGTTCAGAAATTCACAGAGAGAGAGGGGACGTGAGGGGGCGAGGAGGAGGAAGCAGGATGGAGACGTCTCTCTTCTCTAATTTTCTGCGCGGCAGGGCCAGCGGGAGGTGGCAACAATGGCCTCGGCGGATCAGCCACGCAGGTGGTCCTTCTGTCTGATGGAAGAAGAAGGAAAAGAAAAGGAGACTTTTCCGCAACCCCTTGCAGTTTGTGGAATTTGCGACAAGTTCCTTTTCTCTTTTAAAACAGGACATAAAACATCGTTTTGAGGGCCTTTTTGCAAACTGAAAATTTGGCAAATATACTTTTTGGTAACCTCACAAAATTTCCAACCTCACCATGTTTTGCTTTGGTGAAATTGAAATATTTTTCAGTTAAATTTTTTTGAAACCCACATTAAGTAGTATTTGTGGTATTTTCTCAATTCCATTTAAATTCACAATTTAAATTGGTTCAAACATTGCTAAATTTTTGTTTTATGCATGTATGTCATGAACACCACACCACAAACTCTATTGTAGCAAAACAGGGATGTTACAAATCTACCCCCCTTACAAGAATCTCGTCCCGAGATTCCCGTAGGAGAAAGAAAGAAGGAACACCGGTTTTGGATGATCTTCTCGAACCTTACGGTTCTCTTCTTGAAGAGGTTGATCCCTAACATCGTGAAATATTGAACGGGTACACCTAGGTAAGAGGGAAAACTCTTAGGAACTGATCTTCACAAAGATCGAGTATCTCATGGATAACTCATGACAGGAATGTTCATAAAGAACTGTTGAGTTGTCGTACATGAAACACATCAAGATAACGGAGGGAATAGGAGAAGGTTTCGAGTTTGGGGACGATTGTTCTTGAAAGGATTTAGAATATGAGCTTTGCACAAGACCTTAAATCCTTTTGGAAGGGAAAGGTTGAACAACTTGTGACATCGAGGTTTCTTCAAACAGAATACCAAGATGGAGAGGATGGGCTTGGGTGCCACAAAGTAATATCCGTAGATGAGGGAAACACTAGAAAACACTGTAATTCGTGTGTCAGAGAGAATCTGATACAGGATCATGTTCACTCTTCGGAGTGAACACAGAAGATAACGGAACTTTCAACCATTCCATAACAGTTTTCTTGAAATCCTTGGTAGGGATCAGGATGTTACTTCACGGCAGAAGATGAGTAACCACGGAATGTTGGAACACCGTAATTAAGGAGGAATTCTTGGTCACATCATAAATATGGGTAACCAATGGGGATTGAAACACCGAAAGGAATAAGGAATCTCTTTCATATTGTGGATTTGACGTAGCAATACGTTTACCACATGGTTAAGACCCCATGGATGAAGTGACTGACAAATTCACACAATGTGTGACATGAACAAAATTTCAAGTACAAACAACTTGAAAAGGGAACTGATCAATGGCGGTTACAAAACACCACGAGCTGTTCTCATGATGAACTTGTTTCCACTAGAAGATAGGTCTGGAGAATCAACAATGAGGTATTTGAAAGATCAACTTCCAAGTTACCCTTGAGGAAGAACCAAACATCGTTGCTGCTTGAGATTCAGCTCTGGTTAGTGGGAGAATGATTCTGATTCAGCATGTTTGATCATAGAGGTTGCACCGTTTATCAACAAGATACATTTACTAGATTCTCAAGATATGGACTACAATGTCAAGCTTAAGAAGATGAGCGAGATTGTAGAACTCATGTATTAGTAACTTGCGAAAGATGGTTGCACCTACATGGATTACTTGCAATGAAACGCATCAGAGTCCTTGTTCGAAAGATGATTACAAAAGTAAGTAAGTTCTTGGACTTCTTCCCTTTCATGAACGATCAGTCAATGACTGGGTGTGGATGCAAACTTATTCAAGTAAATGGAGGTAATAACCTACCATCTCAAGAATAGTCCACACATGCATGACAAACTTGGGATTATTCCCGAAGGAACAAGAAAACTCTACTCGAATCCATGGCAACAACTTTCACCATAAGCACATGAACCAGAGTAGGTAAATTCGAACATCCAGAACATAACTTCGTGATAACACAAAGTTGGTTCTCGAAGTTTCCAACACTAATGCCAATTGTTCAACATGAACCTCTTGAAACTTGGAGAAAATAAGAATGTCGTCGATGGGATCGACAACACGCTTATCAAAACACTCCAAGAAGAGGGATTCATAGGATCTATAATCAAGGCAAAATATTGGTCTGACCAAAGGACATTAAGGTGTATGATACGTCTCCAACGTATCCATAATTTCTGATGTTCCATGTTGACATTATGCCAATTGCTACATGTTTTCTCCCTTCTTTATAGCATTTTTACACGTTTTCCAGGACTAACCTATTAACAAGATGCCAAGTGCCAGTTCCCTGTTTTCTGCTGTTTTTTATTTCAGAAAAGTTGTTCTGGAAATATTCTCGGAATTGTACGCCACGAATCCCGAAGTTCCTATTTTCCCCGGAAGCATCCAGAAGTCCGAAGAGGAGTCAAAGACGGGCACCAGGGGGCCCTCACCATAGCCAGGCGCCCCCCCTTTGGCTGCGCCTGGGGGTGGAGAGGCCACCCTGGTGGCCCACTGACGTCGCCATTTAGCCTATTTATTCCCCTCCGAAGGAAAACCCTAAGCACCTGATAAAAAATCCCCGAAAAGTTCTGCTGCCGCCGTCGTCGTCAACCCTAGATCAGGGGGTTCTCAAGCTATCTCCCGGCACCCTGCCGGAGAGGAGATCATCACCGGAGGCCTCTTCATCACCATGCTTGCCTCCGGAGTGACGCGTGAGTAGTTCATCCTTGGACTACGGGTCCATAGTAGTAGCTAGATGGTTGTCTTCTCCTCCTATGCCTCGATGTTTTGATCTCGTGAGATGCCTAATATGATCGAGATTGTTCTTATGTAATTCTATGTGCTGTGTTTGCTGGGATCCGATGAATATTGAACTTATGCCAAGTTGATTATAGTCTTTATTGCATATGTTATTTGTGGTCTTGCTTACTTTCCGTTGCTAGTGGTTGCTATGGCCAAGTAGTTGCTAGTGACTCCAAGAGGGAGTATTTATGCTCGATAGTTGGGTTCATGCCTCTTTTTCGCATGTGCTCGAGTGACAGAAACGTGACGGGGTAGGATGTGATGTTGCCACTAGGAAGAAAACAGCAGTGTGAGCGCCCGCGTGCACTATCATTGCTTACATTATACAGATTGCTTAATGTGATTATCTGTTGCTTGCAACTTAATACCTAAGGGGGTTTGGATGATAACCTGAGGGTGGATTATTAGTCATAGATGCAGTTGGATTACGGTCTATGTATATTGTTGTAATGCCCGCACTAAATATCATAGTAGTCATCATGTCATGAATGTGCACTACGGTGCAACCTCTATTTGTCAATTGCCCAGCTGTAATTTTTTCACCCAGCATGCTATCTTTTATGGAGAGACACCACTAGTGAACCTATGAACCCCGGTCCATTTTCCTACACTGTTAAACAAACCACTACAATTCCCTGCTTTCTTTATTTACTGCAAGCATACACCATTTTCCACACTATACGTCTAATCTTTGTTTTCAGCAAGACCGGTGAGATTGACAACCTCACAGTACCGTTGGGACAAAGTATTTTTGGTTGTGTTGTGTGCAGGTTCCGCGTTGTTGCTGACACCGGTGAGGCGCCATCACCATCGTCAATGGCATCAACCTTCCGAAGATCCTCTTTCTCCTACTGGATTGATAACCTTGGTTCTTAACTGAGGGAAATTCTTACCGCTGCACTCATCACACCCTCCTCTTGGGGTTCCCAACACACCATCCATAGCAAAGAATTTAAGGCACCATCAAGGTGTAGCAACAGTGTACCTAGGCAAAACACCATGAGTGGAAACACCATCAAGATAGTCCTTGAATCTGAGCTTGATTTGACGATAGCCCAAATCAAATCAAGAGGTAGTGTGATGGCATGTCCGCAAAGGAGATATTATCCTTCTTCAGTATAAACAGAACTGGACACCCTTTAACGAAGGATCAAGTTAGGCACAACCATTGTCTATCAACTCTCCAAGTTATTGTTTAAGCTCAACCAACTAGTCCAGGATATCCAGCACCGTTTCTTGGAGAAAGGAGTAGTTCAAATTACCCTTTGTTCAGACATCACAGTCAGGTAACCACCTGGTGATACTTCTAGAAAGACCACCAGAATATCACAACCTACCGGTATGTCTTGGAGTTTGAAAGGAATCTTGCTTTTGAGAACAGTCAATATGATCTTGAGAGCTTCGGCATGAACCTAACTCTCGGACCAAGAATGTGCATCGGAATGAACGAATTTGGTAACACGGTCAACTTTAAGTGGAGACCGGGTGACCAATAGTGTTAAGAAGGATACATATGTTTCTTAGATTTTTCAAAGCAATAAGAATTGCTAGGAATACCTGATACACATCAATGCACAAACAACATTATCGAGCATTCAAGCTTGTAGAGATGGTGAGTGAAGACGTGTAGGAGCATTACTTCATCATTAAGGCCATGAAACTCAGCACGACCTCTTGATATTTAAGAGTGTGATACTCGAAGGTGGAACAGAACAGAAGCTAATGAAACTTCTTTAATCTGTGGACTACAAAGCTTTGACCTGGTTCTAGAGATGAACGAGGTACTGGAGTTTGTTTCTCCTTACATTCCAAGGTGGAATGTTCTGACAGAACACCAGAGAAAATGTATTAGAAGATCCAACTCACATATGCAACTTATGTTCCAAACAATGCACGAGGTTTGGGAGCAAGCAAAGAATAGGAACGTGCTCTTGGAAAATCCTGAGATCACGTTGGATGCACAAGGTCATACTCATTTATAAAACCCATGCTAAAAGAGAGGTATAACTGAGTCAAAAACAAAGATATGGGAATCATAAGGAACATCCTTGTTGTGGTCCCTTTTTGGTTCCAAGATAAATCCTATGGTTATCAGAGTTGGAATTGCCGAGCCACCCTGAGGTGGAACATATTCTTCAGGATCCAAAGAAACAGAACTTGGGTTAAAGGTCAGCATCCTGTATTGATAGCGTGAGCACTGCATGGTTAACAAACCACATGATTCCACCCACTGCAATTCAGCACATTCCGGGACCTTCGGTTCAAGTCCGAGGTTAAACCCAAAGTAAGGAGTAACTACTATCTAAGTGCCTTGATGACACTACGAATAGCAATCACGAAGTATCCTTCAAAAACCACACATAGCTCCGGAAGAGTTTTAGCAAAGGACAAAAGATACATTCAAGATGAAAAGGAAATCTCGTAGTTCAGAATTTCAGACTTTAGATCACAAGAATGTGGACTCTATACAACTTTAAGAGATTATGGATGGAAGGGAGTCTCCCAGTTTGAATCAAAAGATAACGGAGTATGGAACACACGACTCCAGAAACTTTAACACTAGGTCAACTTGGGTAAAAAACGTCATTGCCAAAGAAGGCACCTAGGTTTTGAATGACTAGAACCTTTTCAAATCAAAGCAGGTAAGGTGACTCAGAATTAGAGCGATACCAGATAATGAGTAAAAAGAATCCTAAGAAGGTTTTTCACAATCCATTTGAAGTTTCAAAGTAGTTTTCACAAACACTAGACTCGACATCGACCAAGCAAATAAGGTTTTCCTACAGGCAGTCCTGCTCTGATAAAATGACTTGTCACGACCCCGGACCCAGAGATATACATACTGTTATGCGTTCCTAGTCATGGACCCACAAGGGCTTCAGGGATACCAGCCCCGACCGCAACAAACAACGGCAGGTAGACCGGATTCTTCGGCACGCATGTCGGATAACATCGGTACTACTACTTCTTGTGTCCATGCTAGTCATAACCAACCATGCATATCAAAGCGTCCACGAATCGTATGAAACTTAAGGAACGAGACCAAAGCTATATAGAGATGCTATGTGTCCAGAAAGTGCAACAACAATCGAGGGTTACTGGGGTTACCAAGCCCCAGGCCGAATCACATCGGCAGGCGTGCTCAGAAATGGATCATCGGCTCCACAACCCCTCGACTGCGACAACTATGCAGACATAGCCAAAACTGTATAACATTGAGCTCAAAACCAACAACCGATCAAAGCAACACTCTAGACATGAAACTGTATTAAACAGGTATTACCAGAGCGTAGCTTCCAAACAGAGGTCACACGACCCAACATTATATCATACAATGGAAGGCAATTTATGTTGCTAATCAACAAGAACCAAAAAGGCCTAAGAGGCCACAACATAAGGCGACGTCCCAGCCCATAATTCCAGGCTGCTACCTGGGAACCCCAAACTACTCTTCGATGTCCACGTCGGAAACACCACCACTGGAGTGGAAACTTCACCTGAACCAAAATTAAGCAAAACTGAGTACGGGAGGTACTCAACAAGACTTAGTTAACCTACTATATATCTGCTATCTTCAGAAAGGGTTTTATGAAGGCTATTTTGCGTAAAGCAAGATTTATTTCTCGAAATCGAGGTGGAATAGCACGTCTCAAGGAGTGTTTTCAAAACAGACGAGGAAGCTACTCAGCTACTATAATCATCATCTTTTCAATCCACCAACATCATTTCCCAGCATCTCACATGCTACAAGGATCACCCCTCTCGGCATCTCCGAGGAGGCACCCTTCAAACATTGTCTCCATGCTTTGTCAACATCATTTACGCCACGTTCAAGTTATCTATGGTCTTTGCATTCACCAAGTCTTCCTTAACCGTGGACACAGCTTTTCGAAAAGATTGCCCTACAGGGATGTACATTTTACCCACACGTACCATCCGACTCTTAGCGCCACATGTACGCTCCTTGGGAGCACGACAGAGGGTGGCTGGCCACGACCTTTACCTTACCCGGACCTATCCATGAGTCAACCCAAGACAGGACCTGATGGAGGGATAATAACCCGGTAGGCCAACTCCAGGGTGTAACCTGGCCCAAGGGACACGGCGCAGGATCCGGCTAAGGATAACGAAACTTCTGGAAGGCCCAAAGTTTGTAGGCCTCGTAACCCGGATTGTGGGTTGCGGTAAGGAAAGCTAGGGTTTGTAAGCGGTGTCCGGGTAGGATTCAGGGTGTGCCTTGGAGGGCAAGTCGGGGGGGGGGGGGTACGGTGCTTTATAAACCGACCCCTAAGTCTAGTTAAAAGAGATCCAAGAGTTGTAGCAATCTCGCCTAATATCGAGTATCCAGTGTAACACGCAATTTGAGTTATTATCTTGAGATCGGAGACTCGGCGACTTGATTGCAGGCTACCCGATCAAAGTTCATCATCATGTTTTCCTCTTAGCTAAACTCTCTCCCAAACGCCTGTGTCGCCTTGCCCCAAGATCAGTTACCCCCGGTAACGTCTGCCGTGATTATCCCACGACAGTTGGCGCCCACCGTGGGGCCTGCGTCCAAAGGTGTTTACATCACGGAGAAGCTCGGAAGAACATGGAATTTCGTCGTCGGCGAGATCTACGTCGACCACAAAGGAGAAAAGATGGTGGACGATTCCGGCTGGGGGCCAGGGTCGGATCACCTCGAATCCGGATCTACTGTGACGATCGGCCAGATCAACATCTTCATCGGTATGGTACGTACGTCTGATTTAAAAGGACAATATCATGTGCATACTACAGGAACTTCTAGCAGGGACAAAGAGACATTAAAGCAAGCGGTAAACTCGGTTTCCTCGGCCGTTCCGTGATACCTGAGATGGGCGGAACAGGAGGTAACGTGGAGCAGAAGAGATCACCCGGAAAGAATAGAGCGCCCAGGAGTCTTGGCATTGGTAGTTGCACCACAGGTCAACGGTTACGAGTTGAAAAGGGTCCTAATGGACGGTGGAAGTAGCATTAATATCTTATATTGGGAAACCTTCTTACGCATGAGTCTCAAAGAGTCCCAGCTACAGAAAAGTTCAACGGTTTTTCATGGGATTGTGCCGGGTCACTCAGCGTCCCCCGAGGGAAAGATCACGTTGGAGGTTGCTTTCGGAGAATCAACGGACAATTATCGAGTTGAGTGGCTCACGTTCGAGGTGGTCAAATTGCGCAGTCCTTATCACGCGCTGTTCGGAAGACCGGCTTATGCTAAATTCATGGCTAGGCCGTGTTATGTGTATTTGCAGCTAAAAATTCCGGGTCCTAAGCAGACCATCACCATACATGGAAGCCGGGATATAGCGGCCGAGTGCGACGAAGGAGATTCAGTGATGGCCGAACAAGCCTGCAGAAAAGAGGAGCTTAAGTATTACCGGTCTCAAGTAGATCCGGATGATAGAACAACACTGAAAAGGCCGAATACTGAGGACGAAAGAGCAAAATTCAAGGCAGCACATGACACCAAGAAGATAGATTTTGTTGAAGGTGATTCCACTAAGCAATTTACTATAGGGTCTAACTTGGGAAGAGAGCAGGAGAAGGCACTTGTGGAGTTTATTCGTTCAAATGCGGACGTATTCGCCTGGACACCTAGCGACATGCCGGGTATCCCTACAGATTTGGCAGAGCACAGTTTGCACGTAGATCCCAAGTCCAGGCCTGTGAAGCAGGGTTTGAGGAAGATGAATGAGGAAAGAAGGAAAGCTATAGGTGAAGAAATTGCTCGGCTACTGACAGCCGGCTTTATCATGGAAGTATTTCACCCGGATTGGCTAGCAAA
This sequence comes from Alopecurus myosuroides, assembly GCA_028641055.1. NCBI lineage: Eukaryota > Viridiplantae > Streptophyta > Magnoliopsida > Poales > Poaceae > Alopecurus > Alopecurus myosuroides. The sequence continues at coordinate 25,024 of JAPCYS010002082.1, forward strand.
TCCGGTTCTAGTAATGAAAAAGACCAACGAGTGGAGGATGTGCATCGATTTCACGAGTCTCAACAAGAATTGCCCAAAGGATCCGTTCGCACTACCAAGGATAGACCAGATCGTAGATGCAGTAGCCGGGAGTGACCTGCTATGCTTTCTGGACGCATATTCCGGGTACCATCAAATTAAGCTCAAGAGGGAGGATTGGGAGAAGACATCATTTATAACCCCTTTTGGGGCCTTTTGTTACAAAACCATGACGTTTGGATTGAAGAACGCTGGCGCAACTTATCAACGGTGTATTCAGAAGTGCTCCGAGGACCAAATTGGACGCAACGTCCATGCTTATGTGGATGATGTGGTTGTCAAGACCAGGAAGGCGGAAACATTTATCGATGATCTAAAGGAAACGTTCAAGAACTTAAGAAGGTACCAGATGAAGCTTAACCCGACAAAGTGCGTGTTTGGAGTTCCAGCCGGGAAATTACTCGGCTTTATCGTCTCCGAGAGAGGAATTGAAGCAAACCCGGATAAAATCAAAGCTATCCAAAATCTGAAAAAGCCGGAAAATTTGAAGCACGTTCAAAAACTCACGGGCTGCGTAGCAGCCTTGAGCCGATTTATCTCCAGACTAGGAGAAAAGGCAATACCATTGTACCGGCTCTTGAGGAAGTCCGACAAATTCGTATGGGATCAGGAGGCGGATGAGGCGTTCGAGGCACTAAAAAAGCAGTTATCTGAAGCACCAGTACTAGCGGCCCCGAGTCCTAAAGAGCCTATGTTTCTATACGTGGCAGCAGGCCCCCGATCCGTCAGTGCAGTAGTGGTTGTGGAGCGCAAAGAGGATGGGAAAGGTTATCCAGTCCAGAGACCGGTTTATTATGTCAGTGAAGTATTATCAGAGGCAAAGCAGCGTTATCCGCATTGGCAAAAGCTGGTTTTCGGGGTCTTCATGGCCAACCGGAAACTGAAGCCGTACTTCCAGGAACACCCTATAACAGTAGTTAGCTCAATACCAATGTCGGATATCATCAGAAACTCGGATGCAACCGGAAGAATAGCCAAATGGGCGATAGAGATGGGGGATTATCACATCAGCTACGAGCCCAGGTCAGCAATCAAATCTCAGGCTTTGATCGATTTTGTTAATGATTGGACACACACAGGCATGGCCACCATAGTTCCAAATTCCGAGTCATGGATCATGCACTTCGATGGGTCAAAGCAATACGAGGGGTCAGGAGCTGGAGTGGTGCTAACATCACCCAAAGGAGACAAATTGAGTTATGTACTACAGATCCACTTTGACTTTTCCAACAACGTGGCCGAGTATGAGGCCCTATTGCACGGCTTAAAGGTAGCCAAGGAGATGAATATTAAGAGGATACGATGTTTTGGAGATTCGGACCTGGTGGTACAGCAGGTATCAGGAACTTGGGATAGAAAGGACGCAACTATGGCAGCATACCGCAGGGAGGTCGATAGGGTTGCAGGATGTTTTTCCGGGTATGAGGTGGAGCATATAGACAGGAGAAAGAATGAGGCAGCAGACGCCCTCGCTAGACTCGGCTCGCGCAGAGAGCCGGTTCCACCTAACGTTTTCCTGGACGAATTATGGCGACCATCAGTTAAAACCGAGTCTGAGGAGGAACTGGCAAGTAAAGACCCGGATATGGAGCTCGTGGCCACTATACGCGCTATTCCCGAGTGGACAGAACCGTTTTTGGCCTACCTATCACGAGGCGAGTTACCACAACAGGAGGTGTTAGCAAGTCAAATTTTGCGGCGAGCAAAGGGGTATTCTATCATCAATGGGGAGTTATACAAGAGAAGTGCCACGAGAGTCTTTTTGCGCTGCGTAGCACCAGAAGAAGGCCGACAGATTCTCAAGGAAATCCATGAAGGTGATTGCGGGCATCATGCGTCTACAAGATCCCTTGTGGCCAAAGCTTATCGACACGGATTTTTCTGGCTCACGGCTCTAGCAGATGCGGAACGATTAGTAGCAAGGTGTGACGGATGTCAAAGGTACGCTCGCCAAACCCACGTGCCGGCTATGGAATTACGGACCATCCCGTTAACTTGGCCGTTCGCTATGGGGTTTGGACATGGTTGGCCCCTTTCATATGTCACCTTGCAAAAAGACACACCTTTTAGTGGCTATTGATAAGTTTACCAAGTGGGTAGAGGTCATGCCAGTTACCAACTGTGAAGCAGCTACAGCAGTCAAGTTCCTGAAAAGAATAATCTACCGGTTCGGGTATCCTCACAGCATAATTACCGACAACGGAACCAACATGTCCCTTGGTGAGATGGAAAAGTTCTGTGGAAACAATGGAATCCGGCTTGATGTAGCATCAGTGGCTCATCCACAGGCCAATGGACAAGTGGAGAGGGCAAATCAAGAATTGCTTCGCGGACTAAAACCGCGACTGCGAGTTCCCTGTGTTAGGGCTGCTGGTGCGTGGGTCAAAGAGCTTCCTGCCGTGGTTTGGGGTATCAATACTACACCTAACAGGTCTACTCAGATGACGCCCTTCTTCATGGTCTATGGCGCGGAGGCAGTGCTACCGAGTGATATTATTCATGACTCACCACGAGTATCAGCATACGTCGAAGTGGAGAATGAAAAGACCCGGCAAGACGCCGTGGATATGTTAGAAGAACAAAGGGAACAAGCCCTGGAAAGATCAGCCATATATCAGCAGGATTTACGAAGGTATCATAGCCGGCGCGTGAAAACCCGGGTCTTCCAGGAAGGAGACCTGGTTCTGCGCCTGGTACAGTCAAACGAAGGAAAACACAAGTTATCACCACCATGGGAAGGACCGTTTATCGAAAGCCGGAATTTGCATAATGGGTCATATTACTTGATAGATGCAAGGGAAGAGTCGACCACAGTTAATGACACCGCTCATACCACTTCATCTATGCAAGAAAGAGACAGACCATGGAACGTGGCTCAGCTACGTCCATATTATACTTAGCAAAAATTATGTTGGCATGTGGAATTGAACGATGTAACAGGCATCAGGTTTTCAGACGCACTCTTTTCCTATCCAGGGTACCCTTGGGGACTGGACGGGTTTTTAATGAGGCGGCTTGCTGGCCTAATTTTTTCATATCAAGTAAAGAGGTGATTATCAAGAAAAGAGGTGATTATTATCGTGTTCTGAACTCTCAGTATGATGCATATATTTAGGTCTTGGGGGCTGGTTGCTTGAATAGCACAGTTGCAAACTCAAAGACCCGGCCATGATGCCTATGAGTTATAAGGGCCGATTACTTGCAAACGAGTACGGCTGCAATCTTATAACCGGACGAAGGAGCCAAATTTTCTTGACCATTCTTACTTAAGCTCGATGCGACTCGCAACAAAGTGGCATGATTTGTTTGCTTACGATTACAGTCAGCCATGACGCCCAGTGGGACTTGCCTGACCCTGTCTTCGTATAGATGTAACAACATGGTATCCACGCGAAAGCCGGCTTACAATATAAGATAGTCAAAAGGGTCATCTAAACCACAAGTTATGCAGAGTACAAGGCTAATAACCGGAAACTCAACGATTATTAAGCATAACTTCAGGTCCTGTGTGAAACAACTCGGGGTTTTTTGTGGACTTAGCAGCAAACACTCCGTTCTCCTTGAAAGATCACGTATCCTAGACTCGGAAATCCGGGTCCTGGAAACTCGGGATCTTAAGAGAGAAAAAATTGCTTAGTTGTTAAGGTTCAAAAAATCCAAACATCCGAGTCTTGGGGACTTGGGGACTTAGAAGTAATCCCGCTTGTCAACACCCATGAAACCCGGAAACCGAGTCTCACAAAGGGAACAATAAAGAAAGTTGGATATCGAGGATAAAGAAAGTCGGATATCGAGAATAAAGAAAGTTGTATATCGAGAATAAAGAAAGTCGGATATCAAGATCACATGGGTTCAAAAGTAGATAAACATAAAAGCCAGAAGAGGCACAAGGTGTATCAGGAACTTAGAATGCATTACAAAATTCCGATAAAGAGTATCAAAGGTGCACAGGCGCACCATTCAAAAATAATTGTTTAAACGGCACATCAAGCCGACTGACGCATGAGAAGTGGCAGGTATTACTCGGCATTCTAAGCCGCGGCGTCCATCTTCGCCTTGCCTTTGCCATCACTTGTGGTAGCAGCAGCACCCGGGTCAGCAGTAATGCCGGCTCGCGCAGGTGGAGGGACGATGGGTGTAGAGGTAGCAGGCGCAGAGTCGGCTTCAGCCTTCTTCTTTGCAGCTTCCTCCCTAATCTTGGCAGCTTCTTCCTTCCATCGGGCAAGCATGTCGTATGGCTTGGGGCGATCTGCCTTAATAACCTTGTCACTAGCATCATATGCAGGAAGAATAGAATCGATCTCCAAACTGTCGGCGATCACACTGGCCGGGTGACGAACTTCTTTCTGAATAGCTTTGAAATTCTTTGGTGAGAACTTGGACCCGTCTTGATTGAATTCTGGAAACCCGCCCATCAGCTTGGCCGGCTCTAGCTTAGGGAAATAAGCTTAGCCAGCGCAAGACCCCGGGTTACTCCAAACCGACAGGATGAGCGCTTCCAATGCCAAATCCACTCAGGAATGGTGGAGCAGACTTCCAGCAACTTTTTCATGTTACCAGGTCCAACACCCGGTAGTCATAGTTCATCGAGAATCCATCCAACTCCGGCACTGAGCTGCCGGACAGTATCTTTAATGAGCTTCAGCTTGGCAGTATCATCCCTTCCGGGATCGCATCATCCGGACCTGCTGAAGTAAGAAAGTAATGAACAAGGGGATCTGGCTATTCATCCAAAGGAAAATCCGGGTCTTAATTGCTAAAGTTCAAAGATCATACCAGTTGCTGCGCGGTAGGTATCGGCAATCTGCACAGAAAGTGGTGTTAGCCTGTCCTCAGCCAAGTGAGCCCTTTTCCTATACTTCCTTGTGATTTTTCCACTCCTACGAGCTTCAGCTTCAGCTGCTTCGCGAAGAGTTGTCTCCTTCACAATACGTTTGGCAGCCTTCGCCAGCTTCTTCTCAGATTGCGCAACGAAATCCTAGGTGGAAACACAAGGAAGGGTCAGTCGGATTTATTATGAAGTTCCAAGCAAATTAAACCAGTAATTCACTTGGAACTTGGGGACTATACAAGGATACAAGTGGTGTTACTCGAACTTACCTTGTGCTTTGTTATCAAAGCATCTAGAATATTCTCTTCATCGGCCTTTAAGGTGTAGAGGGCATCAAGCATTTGGGCGAACGTCATGTCCTCAGGGCGAACTCTAGAAGGGCCGGCAGATTGGTCTTCCGGCTGGGGAACTTTCCCGGTTCTTGGGGTCGAAACCCGGACCGTCTGAGTATCTGGGTTAGGAGAGCCCGTCTTCGTCTCCAAGATCTCAATATCTTCGTCCACTTCTTCAGAGGATTTTGGAGACACGGTTTCCTGTTGAGCCGGGTCATTGAAGGGGTCTTGTTCTTGGCCGTCTTCAGCTTCATTATCAACTGCAGCGTCCGTGTTAATAGTCGGCCCCTCCGCCCCCTGCTTTTCTGCTTCTGTGATTTTCGGGTCACTAGTGGTAGCTTGGGCGCTAATAGGAAAGAGGAAAAAGTGGTTAGCGATATAGATTGGTAGTTATCAGGTATAAAAGGATATCGAGCGATGGAGACTTACCCGGTGTTCACAGCGTAATCCGGCGGGAGTTCGCCGCTGGAGGCGGACGAGGTCGCCAAAGGCACCGATAGCGGCACCAGGAATTGCCCAGCGAGTGGGTGGCTAGGAGATGGGTGGCGCTGAGGAGATTTGGAGGGCTGAGGTGGAGGAGTGCTGGCTCGGTGAGCAGGTGAAGTGGAGATACCCGGGTTAAGGGGATCCTCGCCCCGGGAACTCCGGGTCACCCTGCGCTTAGCCGTGAGAGGATCCTTCAAGAATGATGAGTGTGACAATTGTTGATTAAGTTTACGCATGGTATCGAAGGAGTAAGGCTCAGAAGACATAAAGGAAAAAGGAACCTTTGCAACCACTCCTCTGGCCTTCCTCTTGGCCCCGACTGTGACCTCCTGATCGGATTCAGTGGCCTCCGGGTCTTCCTCTTCCCTTTCTTCGTCTTCCAGCCATGAAAATCGAGTATGTATCCGTGGGAAAAAGGTAAATGGTAGGAAAATAATGCAAGTAAAAGATAACATGAGATTCGGATAAGTACCTTCATCATCATCAGCCGGCTCGTCCTCTTCTTCCGGGTCTCTGGAGGGGGGGAGGTTTCAACTCTCCAGAAGGGATCATCAGCCTAAAATCAGAAAGATGAAAGTAAGAATTGGAAGTTGCATCAGGTCAAAGTGTGGAAAAAGGTTATGAGAATCGGATCTTACCGCTGGAGCCGGGTTTTCCCGAGTGAATGGAGGTAACCCGGTAATGTTCTTTATCACCTCCAATTTTTCCGTCAAGAAACTCTTGATGGTTTTGTTGGTATCACCGGTTGCAAAGTTCTTGATGGAGTATCGGAGCGCGTCTGTGGTGTGCCCCGAATACTCGCACATCAACTTGGTACGGGTAGAGTTGGGCTGGATCCGGAAATCGACCCACGTCTTCACCAAGTTGAGCCCAAGAGGGCCTTGGGCCGAGAGGACAGCTAGCCTAGCTAGCAAAGGCTGGATGGCCTCCCTGTCCGACTCAGGGGCAAAGGCATTGAAAGACTCGGAGATATCTAGGAGACCCTCCGAGTAACCCGGCAATCTTCTCTCGCCGGGTAAGGAGGTGTCTCGGCAGTAGAAAAAGGAGAGTTTCCCATGCTTAACGTGAGAGTTTAAGTTAAGGGTTGGCATAGGGGAATTCTTGCGGCGCTGGATGGAAACCCCGCCGCAAGTCAAGAGCGCCCCGTCACCGCTTTCGCGGCACGGTTTGCATTGGAAAAGTTTTATGAAAAGAGTCAAATTTGGTGGAATGCACAAATAGGACTCGCAAAGGACGATGAAGTGGGTTATTTCAATATAGAGTAGGCCCTATATCGAACACCCGGAGGCCGTAATGGTTGAGGACTTCCCGAAAGAAAGGGTGACCCGGAGGACGGAATCCCCGGGTCACGTGTTCTACGAAGCAGATTACCTCGTTGTCAGCGGGTGTGGGCCGGGTCTCGTCACCCGGTGCCCTCCAGTGGATGTCCTTCTGGGAAGGGAGGACTCCCAACTCGTCCAGCCCTTCTAGCTTGGCCTTCGTAGCTGTGGATCTCCCCCAGTTGGCGGATATGGTCTGGATTGTCTTTGCCTGAGCCGGCTGCTTTCCTTGTCTCTTAGGAGCCATGGGATCAACCTGCGAAACACCAGGAAAAAAGATGCAGGGAATGAGACTCGGACATATTGGGATATCCGAGTATATACTTGGGGTATCCAGAGTGAAAACTAAGAACTATCCGGGTACTGTGCCACGGAGTGACGGTTGCGAATTATCCGGGTATCAAGTACAACTATGGAAATTATTGGTCACTTACGTATTGGAATGAGTTTGGGGAAGACGGATGGTTGCCCATGTGTCTACTGCAAGCAAAATAGCCGGAAAAGGAGGATTTTCCGGGTGTTAATGATATGCGCGGAAATTTGGATGAAATGGATCTAGATTGGAAAACTTGCGAACGATTCTACGGGGAAATTGGTGATTAATAACGATAGGAGGGTGGTGTGTGATCATCCAACAGGTTGTTGAAGGAGTTGGCGAGCATTTAAACCATCTAATTCGGTGTGACGGGAAACACGGTCTGCGGATTGACCTAGATCCAATCTAGACTGAATCGAAAAAAATCGCGGGGCTAGATTGACGAATACTTACTGGAAGAAATTGGAATGTGGCCTGGCGGCGGCCGGTGTCGTGATCCAGATCCCTCCTTGCAGCTCTTGATGAGCGGAACGCAGGTGCGGTGGCGGAGTTTGGTGGCGGCGCGGAGCGATTCAGGGTTGGATGTAACTGGCGGCGTGCTCGGGATTCTCGAGGTGTTGCGGGGCGCAGGGAGTGAGGGAGCCAATGAAAGATTGGAGTGATGTGTGGAAGTCCAAGTTACCCTCTGGGCACTATTTATAAGGTGTGGGCGGATACACCTATCCCGACGGGCGGAATCCGGAAGATTTGGGGTGATGGCTATCCGCGCGGATTTTATGAGATATGCTTCACATGGCCGAGCAAGATATCCGGACGAAAAAGAGAAGGGGATCCTCTCCATGGTATCGGGATCAATTATCGAGTAAAGTATAGAGTTTTGGCATTTTTATCAAGGTTTAGACCCGGAAAGTTAAGCAGAGCGTCTGGAGAAAAGCCGGGTTACTATATGGCCACCATGGAGTTAGGCCTAGCTATATATCAAAGCACCTTAACCCGGCCTCCATACACTTGTGTGTTTGATATTTTTGCAGGGAATAGCCAGTGCTTCAAGGAAGGATCCGTGAAGCCCAAGCTATTCTGGGGACTACTGATGGAGGGATAATAACCCGGTAGGCCAACTCCAGGGTGTAACCCGGCCCAAGGGACACGGCGCAGGATCCGGCTAAGGATAACGAAACTTCTGGAAGGCCCAAAGTTTGGAGGCCTCGTAACCCGGATTGTGGGTTGCGGTAAGGAAAGCTAGGGTTTGTAAGCGGTGTCCGGGTAGGATTCAGGGTGCGCCTTGGAGGGCAAGTCGGGGGGGGGGGGTACGATGCTTCATAAACCGACCCCTAAGTCTAGTTAAAAGAGATCCAAGAGTTGTAGCAATCTCGCCTAATATCGAGTATCCAGTGTAACACGCAATTTGAGTTATTATCTTGAGATCGGAGACTCGGCGACTTGATTGCCGGCTACCCGATCAAAGTTCATCATCATGTTTTCCTCTGAGCTAAACTCTCTCCCAAACGCCTGTGTCGCCTTGCCCCAAGATCAGTTACCCCCGGTAACGTCTGCCGTGATTATCCCACGACAGGACCACCCCATCAACAGGGAGTTGGCCATCCTCCTGACGGCACCTGTCTTTGTGAGGCGGAGTCAAGATCCGTGTACGTACATCACTTGGCCCCGGTCACGCCCTAGCGGAGCATTTGGTTTTCAAAATCGTTTTAAAAGTTTTATTTGCGTTGCAGAATGGAAATCTCAAACTATGTGACTCATGGATCTGGCCAAACAAGTTAGTTGGTAGAGCGCGGTTACTTAGACCCCGCGTGTGGTTGCACGCTCAGTCTTGGCTTCCGCTCCAGACCTTAATCCTAAGGTTAGCGAGTACAAGACGAACAACCACTTCCCAAGTGGCCTCCCATCCAAGCCTTAGTCAAGTTAACCACACAATGCTCATCTTACCACGTCATCATATCATACTAGGTTATCGTAGCTCTGGTTCATCAACCGGATGGAACAGAGGTAACAAACATATGAAGCTAAGTGTAGTAGATATGAGGCTCTGGCGATGCGCACAAGCAAATCTATGGCGGCTAGAAGAAGTGGATCAGGATATTGAGGTAATGCAGTATATAGGGGAACTATATCTACTAACCTCAAATACTTTGGAATCGAATACAAAGTACGAGAATCAAATGATGTTGGAAAACATATATGAGCAGATAAGAGGTTATGCTTGCCTTGTTTAAAAGAAAACCCAAGAGTAGATCTTCTGGAATAAGTGATTTACTTGTCGGTTAGGATCAAGTATTCGTCGATGAAATTGCTGGCCTGCTCTTCGAAGTCGCATTCCACCGAGGGGAAACAACACCGAAAAGAAGAACAGCAATCAACACATGGCATCGATGCAATGCGCAATATGTATGCATGAGCAAGTTAATGCACCGAGGTAAAGCCCTAAACAGGTTCAATGGGTTGTTAGGGTTCGGATGTCAGGTATGCAGCTTGACAGAAGCCCGAAATGGACCCCGGAGGGGCACTTCGGACAATTCTGAAGGTGTGTCCAATTTTTTAAAAGCTCAAATGGGTTTGAAAACACCATAGCTAGATTGCATTTTTTTTATTTTGAGCATTTTGGTACATAACTTCTAATTTTCTAATTTTATTGATCAAAAACTAATTTTCTCTATTTTAAATGAATTAATTAAATTCAAATAATGTTCAATTTTCTACTTTGTCAAACATATATGAAAGTGGCATATTTTTATTTTATTTTTCTGGTTAATAAAACATTAGTTATTGAAATTCCAAAATTAAACAATTTTCTGTAATTATTAGACAGGGGCCCACGTGTCATATTCTTTTTTCCATTTATTTCAAAAATAAAAGAATGCTGACATGCCGAGCCCGTGATGACGCGGGGATGACGTCAGAATGACGTCATCCCAGGCCGGAATGCCTCTGCCACGCATCAATCCGTTGAATTCGGGCGCAATTCATGAAATTAAGTGCACCATAAGGAAGAGCAGCCGACGACGAGCAAAAAGATGGCGGCGCCGCCCAGAGAATGTCACTGGAGTTGCTCCGGTGAGCGGTGGTGCGGCAGCGGACAGCGGCCGTCGGCAATAGGGCGAAACAGAGGGGGAGGAGGCGAGTTGGGCACATGGGGAGGCTCACCACACTGCCGTGAAGAAAATGGTGTGGTCGGGGTGGCGAGGCAGCACCGGAATCGCCGACGGTGAGCAGGAACCGGCGGCACCCGAGGCGGATGGAAACGGCGCGATTGGGGCTCTCCCGACCTTCCCAGGTTCCGTGCGGGCTAGAGGATGGGTAGGAGCTAGAGGGGAGGACGAGGGCGTGCTCGGCAGGGTCGGGGACGGCCCAGAACGGCGGTGGCGAGCTCGCCGGAAAAAGCTAGGGTTTCGACCCGGTTCAGAAATTCACAGAGAGAGAGAGAGGGGCGTGAGGGGGCGAGGAGGAGGAAGCAGGATAGAGACGTCTCTCTCCTCTTCTTATCTGCGGGGCAAGGCCAGCGGGAGGTTATAGGAGCGACCGAGACGACCGATCCCCTACACCCAAACTGTCATGATGCATGTACGATGGGATGGGTCGTTGGCACGAAACTAATAACACCTTTCGGGGCCCTCTCCTCTCCTTCGTTTGCAGCCTCCCGGACTACTTGATAGAGAGGGGTGTTATCTACTACTCCCTCCCTATCAAAATATAGGATATTTTATTATTTTCTAGACAAAATGAATCCAGACATGTTCATTTTGCACTAAAATATATTTAGGTACATGTTGTCTAGTAAACTTTAAACATCTTACATTTCGATACGGAGGGAGTAGGTTTGCACATGTCTCGTCCCATGAATTCATGAAATGAGCGGATGCGATGGATCCCGAAGCGGTAGGCGACCCACCAGCGGGGGGCACTCCCTCCCCCCACGCCCACCTGACAGCCTCCCCTTCCTCCCACCTCCACCCCTATCCTGATGCCCCTTCCTCGACCGAAGGCGGCACCCCTGCTTCGGCCTCTCGTGGCGCAGATCGAGGGCGGACCAAGATTGCGGCTGTCGCACCCGGACTTCTAAAGGATACTCGCCGTTCCGTTGAACAGTAATAGATTGGATTACGGGGCTTACCGGCACCCGCGTCCTCTTACGAGTAGGCCAACACACGTATGTGTGACAACCAACCCCTATCTGTTCAGCGTCGACGTAAACTATCCCATAGAAATCAGGATACTTCCATTGACGTACTTGAAAACATACACACATGGTACGTCAACGGCGTTTGAACAAGTGAAATCACAACAGATCTCTACGATACAAAAGATTGAAATAAGGTGCAAATAGCTCTCATTAGAGCAGAGATAGCAAATACAATCATCCAGAGGGCACATGCCCCAACATAACATCATTACATCACAGCGGAAGCAGCCAAAATGTCTGAGTACAGACAAGAACCAAATAGGCCTAAGAGGCCGGAAACGAAAATACGGAGCCCATCCACGAAGTCTCGGATCCTGCCCGGGTCCGCTATCTACTCGTCAGCAGTCTCGTCATACTCCACGTAGTAGCCACCATGTAGATCCTCGGAAACGTAGGTCTGCGGAAACCACAGCCCCAAAGGGGTCAGTACATAAACGTACTGGCAAGCGAGACTCACAGTTCACCAAAGTGTAACCCGTCAACACCAAGCATAGATGCCTTGGGTTCAACGGAAGAGAGGGGATATAAAAGCTGCAACTGGCTGCGCTAACCAACTACAGAGATTCTAACACTTCCGGCTAACAGAAAGGGGATAAGATCGAGGATTGTAACCAACTGAAGATAACTTCAAACAAACCCATCCTGGATCTCGCCCCTTATCCAAAGAAGCAATCCGAGGATAACTCACACAGTTGTATTAAAGGTGAATCAAGTTATTGTGTCATCAACCTATTACTAGTCAAGTTATTAATCATTGGGTGTAACATGTTTGATCATTATGTTTAAGTTGTCCTGAGTACTTGTTAGCCAGTACTTTCACCAAGTAATCCATAACCGCGGAAAACACGGCTTCTCGAGAAGATTACCCCTGCAGGGTTGCACCAATTTGGCCGTACACGCAAGAATAACCCGCCAGATGGAAATGCACTTCCACCAAGCGGGGCACTCTACACAACTCAACTCTTCTCCGCATCAAGCCCAAAGAACCTTGGGCGCACGGCTAATCGAGCCCAGAAGAAAATGGACCCTCATAGCACTCTAAGAACGTGTCCCCCTATATGCAGACTACAAAAGTTCCACCCTGGCCTGGGCTCGCAAAAACATGCATGCGGCAAATGGAAAACACGAACTAAATGAGGCGATTTGGACGAGATGCGAATCGAATCAAATTGAGGGGGGCGCCCATAATCGCTTCCCACATGCGGTTAGTGCGCTCATCATGGATCAGTAGACAAGACCCTTTTCCTATTAGGGTCGACACTAGCAGGCCTCAAAACCACACAGGGCCTCCTGCCGGTGCCTTATCATCAAATTTATTATTTAACAATAACATTAGCATGATTGATTGATTGATTAAACATCGAGCCCCCAGAACATAAAAGTAATAGTAACAGAAAGTAACGGGTAACAGACTCGAGCAAAACAACCTTAAGCATGCTAGTATGACACTGGCTCAATCAATAGGGTTGTAGGAGGGGTGGTGGGCAATATCAGGGTTAAAGGATTCATGTGATAGGTTCGTAACAGAAACAACTACCACTAAGGCTAGCAGAAATAGACAACGGAAAAGTATCGGTAACCAGGGTTGAAAGGAACACAATGGTTCATGTGAGTGATAACTTGCCTGCAAAACCCAGTAGCCTGGTACTGAGCTAAATCCTTAGAAGGGGTGTCGTAAGTATCGTCGGTCTCAACGTCGTCGTGTATCCGAGAAGAAGCAAACAAACAATGCAGAAAGATAAACAATCATTATCATGGTATTGTGCACAATCAAGGATGATGCATGACAAATTAATGGTTGCATCAAAATAAACTAGCTAACATGATAACACAATTAAGATGGACCCCTATGCAATTTTGAGTTGCACATGGGAAAGGGTCCCTGAATTAAGTGGAACAAATGATTTACAATTAGTTATTATGTGAAAGTTGTTAGCATGAGTCATGCATGATGATAACAACATAATAACAACAAGAGGTGCAAGTGGAAAAGGAATTTAACAAGTTTTGGAAATCATTTGTTAAGTTTGGAAAATTTGGTTACTTAAACATGTCACACAAACAATTATTGTTTTCATCAAGTTAAAATGTTCAAAATAGATAACAAAGTTCATATTTGAAAAGAACACAAGATTTTAGTTGGAATACATGTTTCACTTGTTGAAAAGGGATTTCAAATAAGTTATTTATGAATTAAACAAGTTTAAGCAAGAATGAAATGAATTTAATTCAAACATGAACTTATTTGAATTTTTATTGGTTCAAAACATTAAGTGAGATTCATATTTGAAAAGTTTATGCTTTTATGTTTTGAAAACATATTTTATATGTCCTAAAAGAATTTGATTTGATCAAGTTATGAATTTAGCAATATTAAATGAATTAAACAAGGTTTAAATTATTTAACCAATTTTAATTATTCAAAACATGAAACAAATTTTATATTTGGAAAGGTGGTTTGATTTTGCATGGAAAACATATTTCATTTGTGGAAATTGGATTTAAAAGGAGCAAGTTGTTATTTTGTCAATTTTAAATGCATTAAACAAGAAACAGTTGTTTTCAGCAATTTAAATTATTCAAAACAGCAAACAAAATTTATATTTGGAAAGTACATGAAAAGTTGATTGAAAACATATTTAGTTTATGGAATTTGGAATTTTTATGCTCAAGTTATGAATTTTGCAATTTTAAGTGAAGTTGACAAGTTTTCAAATATTGCACCAATTTAAAATATTCAAAACAGTAAACAAATTTTATATTTGGGTAGAACATTTAATTTGGTATTGCAAACATACTAAAAATGTTGAATTTGGAGTTGGGATGAATTTGTTATGACTTAAACAATATTAAACAAGTTTTAATTGAATTTAAAACAAGTTTGAATATTATTTGAATTTTATTTGTTCAAATCATAAATTCAAATTCACATTTGAAAAGTTCACACTTTGATGGCTTGAAAACATATTTTGCATGTTCAAAAATATTTTATTTTGAGCAAGTTATGATTTTTATCAAATTTAAATGAATTAAACAAGGATTAAATTATTTAGGCAAATTAAATTATTCAAACCAGGAAAAAAAATTATATTTGAAAAGGTTATGTAAAATGGTATGGAAAACATATTTTAATTGCATTTATTGGATTTAAAATGAATTAGTTATTGAATTTAGAAATTTGCATTTGAATTATTCAAATTTGAATTTTAAATGCATTTGGGAATTTCAAAACAGTACACAGTTGGAGTATTTGGATAGATAATTAAATTTAGAACAATAAACATATTTAACTTTTGTTATTTAGAGTTATATGTTGAAAGTTATTCAAGTTTTAAATTTGGGTTTCAAATCTGCAATTTAAAAGGAATTTGTGTTGAGGCAGAAATCGTGCAGAACATTTATACACGCTGGGGTTCTACCCTGTCCACTGCCAGTGGGCCACGGGCTCACTGTGCCCACGTGGCTACCAGGGAGGCTTACAGGTGGGCCCCATGCGAGGGGAAAATGCCCGAAAAAAGCGCTGCGGGGACTCGAACCCCGACCGCGCGCAAGGGAGACGTGCACTGTAACCAGTGCGGTGAAAGAGCGCTGCTTGTCAGGTAGGAAACATGTGGCGAGTTAACGTTCAGTTAAAACGTTAACTGAACTTTGCTGAAGAACAGGTGCTTGACTGCAACCTGACGGTGAACGACAACGACGGCGACTGGCAGCAGCGCCCGCGGCCGTGGCTCAACGCGGCGATGCGCGAGCGACTCGGGTGACAGTTGCGATGCAGAACAGGAGAGGGAAGGGTAACGGAGGGAGCGGCTGCTCACCGCGGTTGGTCGAAGCAGACGATCGGAGAGGTGGCCTTCGGTGTTGACAGTCGACGAGCTCGACGGCGCGGAGGTGGCGACCACGGCTCCAACGTCCAGTTCCTGGAAACGACGACGATGAGCTCGCTGCGGCGATCCCGTCCCCGAGGAGATGGAGGCTCAACGGCGAGCAGAACAGCGGCGGGTACTCCTTCCGTGACCGGCCATGGCGGACAGAGCAAGGGTTCAGAAACGCACGTCGACAAGGAGTAGGGGAAAGAGTTGGGAGGTGGCCGAATCGGAAGAGGAGACCACCTTGGGGGTTTTCGAGGTTGGTCCAGCTCGAGGTCGAACAAAGGCGGTGAATTCCGGCGGTGGTGACGGTTGATCGGAGAGGACAAGAGGAGGTCGACGAGGACCTGGAGTGCCTCGGCTCCAATTCTTCGAGCGTGTGAAAGAGGGCGTCGAGGAGCAGCATGACGGTGCTCTCAGCCTGGCCCGCAGAGCTCCAAGGCGCGCCGGCTATCTCTGAACCCTACCGGTTCCTCTCTCGGACTCGCAAGAAGGAGAGGTACAGGGGAGGAAAAAGAGGGAGCGGCGGCGGCTGTGGAAGGAAGATGGCGAGAGGGGAGCTAGGGCACGGGAGGTGGATGAGTTTTATGGGGGAGAGGTGCTTGTACGGCTGAGCATCGGAGCGAGGGGGGAAGGATCGCACGGCGGTGTCGCCGTTCGTACAGAAGGTGACATCACCTGCGGGGAAGATGACTGCGCGAAAGGGTACTGGGCCGGCAGAAACGGGCTGGGCTGGGGTGGTTTAGCTAGCTGCTGCGCGCTCTCTTTTGCTTTTTTTTTCTGTTATTATTTTTTTTGCTGAAACCAAAATGGAGGAAGAAGAGGCCTTTTAGGTTAATAAATTTTTTAGAAAAATTAGTGTTAGCTAGTTAGGTTAAAAGAAAACAAATGCCAAGTTTGGTTTTTCAAAAGATTAATTTTTAATTACTGTTTTGTAATTTAAGTCAATATTTGAAAGAAATGCTTCTTATTTGGTTCTTATTAAAATCAACATGTTTATTAGGGGAACCATAATGATTAAAATAGAACAATTGGTTTGGTTATTCTTTATAATGTTCAAAAGAGGTGCTGATTTGGGGAAATTGATTTGAGTTTGAAATTTGATTTGGAATGTAATGGTTTGATTAAATCCAACATTTTAATAGATTGATCCAAATGTTTTAATTGGAAACAAGAGTATAAAATGTTTTTGGTTATTATTTTTTTTATAACTCCAAGTTGGGTTATGTTTGAAAATTTTGCTTTGCCTTTGAAATCACATTGGAATTAACTAATGGAAATAAGGCACCATTTTATTAGTTGATTCCTTATGGACTAAAATGATAACAATTTGTTGTTTTTATTTGTGATTTTTATTTCAAAGGTTGTAACAGAACAAGTATGAAAACAAAGCAGTTGAAATTGTTTGATTTTCATTGTGAAAACAAAGATTAACAGATGCAAAACAAAAGAAACAAATGCAACAATATGATGACATGATGCAATACTTTAATAACAAGAAATCAAACATTTTAAATGGTAGGTTTTCATACTTGGGCTGTTACAGCGGCGGGTACCCCATGTGAGAAGTTCCAATCCCACATTCTTGAGCAATTTCAATCCATTGTCTCCTTCCCTAACCTCGATCCCCTGTGCTCAGCTTCTCCAGGTGATCTTTGGATCACCCCGCCTTTTCTGTCGCCCCGTTTCACTGCTGTTTCTGTCGAAAACATACTCAATTTCTTCCTCTGCTCTCCCCCCCGAACAACTTCGGGTCTCCCTCGTCCCCCCAATTTGTTCCATACCCGCTTCGCCAGTCCACATGTTGCGCGCTACATTGTGATTTGGGGGTCCTGGCAGATGATCGGGTTTGATTTTGGGCTGCATCTGCAGCTTGAGGCTGCCATGGAAGCTGCTGTCAGAGTGCCTGCTAAGGAACCGTTACCTGTCAGAGATGCTTCTCTCCACCTACCAAGCCCCCCGACACTAAATGGAGAGCCCCTGCCATGAATTCGTCTGCTGGTCTGATTAAACTCACTGTCAACTCAGATGTCCCCTCTCCTTGTCAGGGCATGGCGCCCTGCTCTAGCGAAGAACCTAGGGAGTCTTCATGTCTCACCGAGGGCGCCGCATGTGAGGATGGCGCGAGGCACCGGCCAGTCCTTCTCCATTCACTGCCCCTGGCGTTCCCAGCGACTCACCGTACGTGCAAGCTCTTCTCTCCCCGGGTGCGCCTCCTCTGCAGTCCCCCTCCAAAGCCTCCCCACCCCGCACCCTCCAGGGGAAGTGTTTTCGCTGCCTCGCCTCCGTTAAGCACCACAAAGTAGCTGACTGTCGTGACCCTGTCTGCTGTCGTGGTTGCGGCGCCGCCGGCCACTGCCTCAGCGGGTCCATCATGCCGCGTCTATCCCCACCATCCGCCCTCCCCCGCTTCCGCCCACCGCCCCCACTCCACCTGCTTCGCCACGCCCCACCATCCCTTTTCCCTCCGCCATCGGCTCGCCCTGTCTCCCGCCTTCCACCGCCTCTCCCGCGCCGCTTGTTGCCCTGCCATCCTCCCCCACCGTTCTACACCGCGGCTTTGAGTCCTCCTCGGGCCCAAGCCTCCACCTGGGTGAAGACTTACCCCCCCCCCCCCGCGCGACGTAGAGGCCATCCCTGCGCGCGCTCCCCCGCTGTGTCGCATGTCGTCGCGTGCGTCTACTGAGGCCCCGGTGGCGTCTACTGCAGCCCCATCGTCAGTTCGCACTGGGAGCGTGGAGTCCGAGAGTGAGTACGAGTCTGGCTCTGTTGCCGACGCACTACCCATTCCCACCTCCTCCGCACGTCCGGACTCCGTGGAGGTTTTCATGCCGCCCGGTGACCTAGAAGCGGCACGACGGCTTGCCGTCGTCTGGCTCGAACCTGTAAATGGCTTCATAGATCCTAACCGTGCCATCTCCACTGCTCTGTTCCGAACCTTCCCCCACCTATAGTTTGAGGTGGTCCCCTCTGGCATCGACGCTTCGTACGTCCGTTTCCGCTCGGATGTTGCGCGGGAGATGGCCATCACCATCCCTTTCATCATGCACTACGCGTGCGCATCACCCTCGAGCAGGATGAAGACGCGGGGCAGACCCCAGTTCTCATATTTGGTCTGTGGGCTACCACGCTTAAGCTAAAACAATGAACGGGTTCCTATGTGCCCAAAGGGACTACGTTCCTAAAGTTCTAAGCAGGCCTCTGTGTGTGCTCTGCTACAGGCCTCCCCGCTGGCTGCTGAACACGTGAATCCGGGCGG